>JAVCKV010118799.1:1322-19573 GCA_032274145.1 Herpochondria borealis | reverse complement strand
GGAGGACGCTCTTGCTCTGCTACAGCGTCTCCAACACCCGCTCCAGTTACAACGAACACCATTGTTTCTGAGGCACCGGTAGTAGCAGTAATCAGCGGCGGTGGTTCATCTGGAGGCGGCGGAGGACCTTCCTTGAAAAGGCTTGGGGAGGTCTGCAGCGGAAGTGCAGAATGCGCCTCAGACAATTGCGTCTTCTGAGGAAAGCGGTTGTCCCCAAGGAGACCGTGGCTACATCTAAACAACAGATGAGTTGCTGCGAGTACCGTGTGTATGACGATGACACAGACGGGCTGTTAGAACTAGTAGAAGTAGCATAACGACATTATCGCAGTCTGGAAGATACACCATACTTTAGCTATCTTTGCAGTACAGTAGATTACGGCACCAGGGAAATGAAAGTCCATGATGACAGACTCTACATTTTGTACATTGAATGTAGTTCTGCAACAGATTCAGAGCCGGTTCCATTGGAGGTTCTAGACCGCTTTATGTCTTGCAAGCGCTCGCGCTTCCGAGAGTGAGCCCGGCGCTGCTGCTGCTGCTGCTCCTCTGTGGGTCCATCGCTTTGAACTTCCATTCAAGTTCAATCTCAAATTTGAGAGTCTCGAGGCCTCTATGAATTTCATTCGTTTGCAAGAATGCGGTGCTTTCCTCCGTCAAGGCCGTTGATACCAAGTGCGGTGACCTGCGGAGCAATGAATAGCAACTAGTTAGAGAGTTGATCAGAGGACGACGCTATCATTTGAAACGGATAAAGCATTGGCATGGGCCGACTATCCGTGACTCTTTCACCTACCTTGGCAACTTCTGAAGTGGGGTGTTGCCACATCGGTCGACCAGGTTGTTGAGGAGACTGCTCTTCTGTCAAGATACAGTGGGCATCGGAACCAACTCTCAGCTTGCGACTAGGCCGATTGGCGCTTTATGTCTTCCGTCATCTGTTTCACCTCTTGCAAACGCTTGCGCTTTCTATAGTTGGTCTGGTGCTGCTGCTCCAACAGCTTCCGCCGCATGTCCTCTGCCTCCAGTTTCCCCGTCATCCATTCACGTTCAATCTCCAATCTCAGCCTCGATACCTCGATGAATTTCGTTTGTTGCAAGAATGCAGTGTTTTCCTCAGTCAAGGCAGTTGCTACCAAGTGAGGTGCCATGCGGAGCAACGAGTAGATAGTCGACGTGGAATCGTCTGCCGCTGACGACGACGCAATCATTTGAAATGGATACAGCATTGACGTAGGGTTTCGGAACTCGAGTACCTTTGGTGCAACCTCCAACAGCTTCTGGATAATCCAGGGCGCCTTGCAACCTTCCAAAGCAACATGGATGGGCAGCTTACCATCATGGTTCCGAGTGAACGTTGCTTGACGTGTCATGAGTCGAGTCAGCATTTTGTACAAAAGATCATGAAAGTCGTCTGTACTTTTTGACATTGCAATTGCGTTATGAAGTGCAGTGTTGCCATCGTGTGGGTCGACCACGTTGCAACACTCTTCTGTCACATGATTCAAAAAAACATCTGCTATTTCCTCAATGTCCTTTGTGCTATCATAGTCGATATTGGTAAGCACGGCAACAACCACACCGACAAGCCGAATGAGCGGATGCGGCTCTGTCTTCGCTTCAGCCGGATTATCTTTGCAAGAAAATACTGCTGATGGATAACTCGTGACAACGTGGAAACACAGATTGGTATAGTAGGGGCAAATATCTGGAACAGGACATCCCAGTGAGAATTGCATCATATTCTGCAAAATGTGACGAAGCGGTGTTCGTCCTTGGAGGTTGGGAATGTAAACCGATTCAAAGCAGCAGTTCATAACCCTGCATACGAAGAAAGGGAGCTCAGAGTTGCCCCGGTACTTCAAATATAGCTTTGGTTTGTCATAAGTGAGAATGTGATTTAGAAACGTATCCCCCGTGGACTCGTTTTTCTCCAAAAAGAGATGGGGCGCAAACTTTGCTACCAACTGCAAATGATCTCTCCACATGCACCTGTCAAGCCGGGGACCAAGCTGGATCCTACCATTACAAGTGTCCTCCTCTTCGAAAACTCTGACGACAGTGCTGAGATACTGCTCCAGAAATGGTGTGCTCGTCGTGTCAGCGATCTTCAGGCCACGAACAATCGCTTGAAGGAGTTCCCAATTCTCTTCATTGTGGATATTCCAGAGTGTGATGGGGCAGTATGCTGAGGAGCAGAAGATGGAGACATATCCACACAGCAATTCCCATGCGCATGTTTGTGCCATTGAAAATGAACCATGTGATTGCACGCAATCAACGGATGAGAGAAACGAAAGGATCAGCTGCAACTTGGATGGACCCAGAGTCGTAACCTCAATCGCCTCAAAGAATTTAACTTCTTTGGGGACACTATCTTGCCGCTGAAGCTCTCTGAAATACTCTTTCATGAGGTCGGCATCAACGTGGGGCTTAGCGAGCGCTTCAAAGATTTGTTTGCTCCATCCCTCCTGGCTGTGCTCAATCCACTGCACCAGTATTGCTTCGAAAGGTCCTTTTGATGGATTCTTGTCAATGATAGAGGCAAACACATCTTCTCTCTGCTCCTTCGGGACGTCTCGGAGACTTATTTTGTCCCACTCTATAACTGGATGCTTCAGGAGCTCCTGCAACTGCTCGACTCCATCCCTTGACATGATGGTGATTTTGAGATTACAGAAATTTGATCAAAAGTCAGGTGAGCTACAGTCAGTACACGTACAGTACGATGGCGATACAGTATCTACTGTGTACTACTAACTAACTTGAAACTGGTCGTACTCCGAGTTCGAGTACTACTGTACATCTATACATTACCGTCCTCATCCTGCACTGTACTACTGGCAAGATCGTCACCACCCACATTATTATTACCATCACCTTTGACACAATGGTGCAACAACAACAGCCTCCTCGTGGTGGATGATCACTACAGTTACCGCTTTTGTCTGCTGGAGAGCAAGGTACATGCATGACTTTTGCGTCCATCAACAACAACATCCATCAGTAGTAGTAGGAGCACTACGAGCCAATGAGGCATCAGGCGATCATATCCAGATGTCTCCGTTTATCAATTCGAGTTGAATCCTTCGGCTAGATTTTGGACTAGAACCTGGTTCGTTCGTGCCCCAGAGATTTCCGGAGCGGGCTGCTTCGGGCGCTCGATTAGGTGTGCCAGTGGAGCTTTTGTTCACTGACACCCCAGCAGTGGCAGCATCAACATCAAGCATTCCAGAGACACCAGACATCATTGGGATACCGCCAAGAACAATTGGAACGTTTGTTTCCAATCAAGGGCTGCTGTGGCGGCCGACAATGGTGTAACAACTGCCCCCAAAGGTTCCCTGGTCATGCTTGATGACAGCGAAAGCACCAAGAAGCAAAAATATCTGATTATCGTTCCATGAAATGTACCAACCAAAATCTACATAGATGGAGCACCAACTGCAAAACCACATACACCCCTCAAACCGTCTCGATGCTGGGTATCACTCAACAGGGGGCAACGCAACGCATGCCAGTGGTCTCCAACCATCAAGAAGAGCGGAACTTTCCAGCACACACAACTTACTCCCCGCCTCCGAAATGGTGGACCGACGTCGGAACTGGTGATGAGCCGTTCTTTTGTACGTTGCCCTCCAAGGTTGTCGAGATGTTTTAAGGAAGAGCGGCCATAATCAGCGGAGAGATCACTCAACTTAGGGTCATTCTCCGCAATCGCAAAAGTTGATCACCTGAAACCGCCTCAACAATGAATGCCGACTTCGACAATTTAGGTTGCCGTGTCAAGGACTGACGTCTTCTTGCAACATTGATCACAGTCGCAGCTCTCATGAGTCGACATGATTGCAATGACTCGTTTAAGCCGTGTTTGTCTTGTTGGACAAATTGGTTAGCTCTTCAAACCCACCAATGTTGCTACAACGAGCATAAAAAGCCGCTCACTGTGATCAAGTCGGGGACAGACACGGCTGTTGAAGTGAAAAAGCGGCTCTTTAGATTAGACTTGCAATTGGGAGCAGTTAGTAGAAGCTGGATTTTGCCCCAGTTCAAGTCGTGCTCCTTCAGCTCAAGTGTAACATCATTTTCTGTCTTTGCTGAGGAGAGATGAGGCTGATAATGACTTGCCAGGGTATGCATCTCTACTCAGAAGTCGGGAACTTTTTAAAGGGTGCTACTTACCAAGAACAAACAAGAGAAACCCCACCGAAGTTGAGGAGAATTGTTTCGACGTCCTGCCCTGAACAAGCATCTCCAACACGATGCCTTGGTTGCGGGTTTGTTAGTAGCAGTTAGTAGCAACCAGACAAGGCCGAATGTTGTGTATTTTTTCTATGGTTGATGCTCCTATCCACGCACGAACAAAGGGAGCGCATTTGGCTTTTTGGTCAATATACTCATCATTTAGACGCCTTGGTCAACCGGCATGTACAGTACGACAGTACATGCATTGTTTCCCCAAACGAATACTGGCTAGGCTATGACCACTGTACAGCTGACGCCATGAGTACTCGCATAAAATCCGCTCTCGAAAATCTGAAAAGACATCACAGCATCACACCTCAATCCCTTTTTGCAAGAAATGAAAACGGCGGATCTATCCGGTGCTCCAGCATCAAATGCAGATCAACAATTGAGACAACCGAGAAGCCTGGGGATTGATGAATCATCATGTTTGGGAATTGGTATGTTTTCGTTTTGCCACCAAGAGATGTGCATGACGTCATCTCGAGCCATCCGGCATGCCTAACTCAAAATGCTTCCATGCTTCCACCGCCTTGCCCGATGTTTGATGCTCATTATGTTCTCCATTCACAACGTTGTGGCACAACAACAGAACCTCGACAAGCTTCAGTGCTACCCAATCCACAAGATCCGGACCAGACTACAATGGACGAAGAGCAACCAAGTAAGTGGTGTGTCTCTTAAATGCAACAACTTGAACAAGCTATCAACATAAACTAACCACTATGCATCGCCTTCCATCTGCGGAATCAGCCCTTGCTGAGATTATGCGCTTGCTGAAGAACATGCTTCGTCGCCTGACCAAGATAGAGTCAACTCTCTCCATTCTCACCATGTCGGAAGCAGAAGAGCAATGTGACCGCTTCACAGTTGCCATCAAGATGGAAAAGGTAAACAAAGAACCAGTGAATGGCCATGGTGTCGTCGTGTATGAAAATGACCAGTACTACCTCAAGTCATGCTTCCATGTATTCTTGGACGCGTGGGCGAGGTTTGGAATTGGACAGTTCACTACTACAATCAGTTGGGCATATCGACCGCAAGGGAAGAGAATTCGTGTTCGTCTCGAGGACTTTTTGATCCCAACTTGCATTGCAGAGGATCTCTTCTTCGTTGATCTTGCCATGTACAAGATTGATTTCATGACACATCCCAACCGTTTGGAAACAGCTGCTGTTCAAGTTGAAACGGGAGAACTTCAAGGCCGCAAGGTGCTAGCCAAGTCGACGACGAGAATGGAAGGCTGCGCCAATGAACTGATCCGCCCCGTGGAATCGAATGTCGCTACAGCCTTCAACGAGTATGTCTCAACGGCCACCGCAAAGCCTGGGACCAGTGGCTGCCCTTCGTTTGATAGTTCAAAACTATACATTGGAATGGTGCGAGGACGGGGCAACGTGGATGCCAGTTCGAGTGGTTTGAATGAGCGTCTAGCCCAGGCGAGTCATTTCGGCGTTTCTCCAGCAGGCCTTCAATTTGCGGTGGTCGACCCAACTCAACTTGAATTCTTGCAGTGGCTGATCACGATGAAGAGAAATACTGGCAAGGATCTTCGGACAATCATCGAGGACTCCTTGTTCAGTCTTGAGGTCTTCCAAGATGTACTGCTGAAAGGACTGTTCGTGAAAGAGGATGACTTGGTAGATTTTTTTCCCAATGGAAGACAAGAGGTGTACATGACGCTCGTAACCGGAAGGGAGGAAGACGACTTGCCAGCAACAGATGCAGAGAATGATCCAGATGATGATCCAGATGATGATCCAGATGATGATCCAGATGATGATCCAGATGATGATCCAGATGATGATCCAGATGATGGTCCAGATGATGGTTCAGATGATGGTCCAGATGATGGTCCAGATGATGGTCCAGATGATGGTCCGGATGAGCTCCAGATCATGATGCTCTATATGATGCTTCAGACGTAAAAACTGGAAAGGTGGAAGACGACTTGCCAGCAACAGATGCAGAGGATAGTCCAGATATTGGGCCAGATAATGCTCCAGATGCGGCTGCAGACGATGAGCCAGATGTTCCAGATGCCGCCAGCCGTACAACCCTCCCTAGCACTTGTAAACCCGCTCAATTTCATAGTTATGATATATACATCCTTCTAGAGAGCAAGAGTTCCCACTTTCGAGCGAGATTACAGAAGTTTGATAAAAAGTCAGCAGGTGACTATTTCCCGATGGCAATATCTACTGTACTAACCACGACATCACCGTCGTCTACGCTGTGTATGACGCCTTGCGGAAACAAAAACGAAAAAAGAAGGGCAAAATCTTTGGCACCAGTACTTGACTAACCAAATTAGTTCTAGTAGTGGTTGGTGCTGATGTGCTTGTCAATTGTCCCACCACAGCCACAGTTTTCGAGGTTGCACTGTCGCAGCTGCATTGACGGTCCTCTGAGGCCTCAGGGAGTAGGACCCGCAAATACTACCGCACAGGCGCCCTGGGCTGACGCATAGCAAGCTAGAAAATACGATCCTCCAAGTCCACCACAAATGCCTTGACATCCAGCGTAGCAAGCAGCCCATCCCGGGCCTGCGCTTAAACATCCGATAACCGCCAGAGTTTGACAAGCAGCATAGCCAGCGGGACCGCAGCCAACAGCAACCGCCGCTTGGCATACAGCGTAGGCAGCTGGACCACCTTGAGACTCTCGAACGAGGCAGAGGAAAAGGACGGCGGTGATCAACTGTAGGCTTTCATTTTTCTGCGAAAGAAACAATGGACGCCCCAACAGAAAAATCAGGATGAGATCTTCGCCGCTATGTCGTGCAGGTACATAATCATGTCTACTTAGGGGAGTACCAGAATGAAAATTTGGTGACTATTTTGAGGATCGGGGCTGCTGGCACCAAACGTATCAAAAGATATACACAAGCTATTAGATAGATACCAATACAGCTTATATGGCACGTTGTTCTATGCCCATACTACTCTAGAGTATCCATCTACTACCGGCAATACTAGTAGAGAGTAGCTAGTCCATATGAAGTAAAGCTATTTTTGTGTATCTTCGGAGAGACCTACCTTTTGGGTTTCTGCCCACTATTGCTAGGGTACGTACTATAATGGGACGTTAGTGATCGAGTCGAGTCGAGTCGAGTGAGTCGAATAGGCGGAAAGTTACCTTACCAGCGGCGGCAGCATAAAAATCTCATCATGGCAGACAACCCACCATCGTTTGATCTCGGCTGCCCGGAGGATGATGAGTATCCCCTTGTGGGTAAGATTGTGTATGCTAACGGCATTGCTGGATGTGAGGATGATCTCAAAGATTTGACAGAGGATGCAGCGGACGTTTCGTTCTTGAAATCCCTCCCCGATCCACTGCCCATGCCAGATGGAGCTGCTGACACGTATTCCTACCGCTTCTTTGCCAAGAATGCAAGTGGGCTTGCCACAGCTGGCGATGTTTTAAATGCGTTGCGGCCTAAGCATTTTCACGACAGTGGTCGAGTAGACTTGTCTGCCACTGGAGGACTGCCGTTACCCGGTGCCGCCAATGGACATGACGAGTACGAGGAGTTTGTCGATGAGATTCATAACGATTTTGAAAGTCAGCAATTTTGGCCCACAGTGAAATCGATTCGCTATGACTGGGTCAACGAACACTTTTTTGATAATGTCGCTGATCCAAATCTCAGAGCTCAGCTCCAAAGTGGGGCCTTACCCATGCCAGTCAACTACCCACCACCACCCGAACCACCCGCTGATCTCATCCCAGCGGATGCTCATCCCTCCGATGCTGGAATCCATGGGCTACTCAAGTCCCACGTTCGCGACAATAGAATTTGGTATGTCAAGATCCATTCATCCAAGACAATTGATGAGATATGCAACGTTATGTTTCTCTTTGTCGTGGGAGTATCGCCCACTAATCCGAACAATCTTATTGGAATCATAGCTGGCCAGGCAGCTGCAGGCTAATTGATCAGGGCAGCAATCCCCTAAGTTCCCTGACCAAGCTATTTCTATTGTCAGAATGTTGGAAAGAAGCCCAAAGCAAAAAACCTGCAGTGACTAACAGTCCTGCAAGCACTGCAGGCCGCGACTAACAAGCATCTCTACAACAACGGCGTCGGTCACAGACAAATGTGGAGAACTGGATCAGTGCAGACGCAAATGCGACAGAGGCAAAAGAGGGTTGAAAGTACACATCTCCTACGATGATGTTTAATGAGGTCTTCGAAATGAAATGCCTTGCAATCTTTGACACACCGTTGACAAAACTGTCGAGGAGACACTTCCACGATTGGAATCCACCGACAGCTGTATTACAGCCGCCTGCGCATCGAGTTACTTGTCAGTAAGCAGCTACGCTCGATCTCTGTGTACGTCGTGTAATAGATCTAGCATGATAAGAATTTTGTTGTCATCGACAAGCTACAGAGGCTTTTTAGCACCATTACAGCTTGGCTGAAGCTGCCGGAATCTCCCACTCTTCATCTAGCGGAGCAAAGTAGGATTCCACCATGGCCGGTGTCACATCTTTCAAGGTACTTGGATTCCACTTTGGAGCATGATCCTTGTCCACCAAGACGGCTCGAATGCCTTCATAGAAATCAGATTCATCGAGTCGCATGCACGCTTGTGCCATGCGATATTCCATTTGCAACGCTTCCCCAATCGAATTCGTCGCAGCGCCTCGGTGCAGACCCTCGAGCGTTACTTTGAGTGATGTGGGAGACATTTTGTGCAGCGTTGCCAGCGTTGATTGTGCAAATTCATGGTCCGTGGATTCTAGATTCTCGACAATTTGTTCGATGGTACGTTCTTGAAAGGATTCCTCAATACGAGTTTGATGTTGGGCCAAGAAGGAATCGAGAGGATCCAGATTGTCTTGATGAAACTTGTTCAGCACTGGAGCTACAACATCATCTTCCGTGGCATTCTCGACACTTGTCGTTGCCTCCACAAGCGCATCTTCCAACGCTGGTAATTGATCCGATGGCACGTAGTGCGTCGCCAATCCCGTATAGAGCAAATCAAGTGGTTTCAGCCGTGCTCCCGTGAGCGCCACATAGTTGCACAATCCACCTTTTAGTAGTAGTCGCGGCATCCACCACATGCTTCCGACATCACAGAATAATCCAATGGCAGTCTCGGGCATGCTGAATTTCGCATGCTCCGTCGCGACACGGTACTTGCCATGCACGGAAATACCAGCTCCGCCGCCCATGACAACTCCGTCCCACAGGGATACTTGGGGAATTTTGCTAGTAGCCATTTTGTGGTTGAGCGTATATTCATGACGAAAGAAATCGGCGGTCAATGAATCTCCCTCCTTGCCTGCAGTATACACCGATTTGACATCTCCACCTGCACAAAAGGCCCGCACCTTGGTGTCGGTATTGTCTGCTTTCAACAGGATCGCTCGAATGTGACTGTTGGGTGCTGTATAGTCGGACCACACGTCCGTCATGCAGTCAATCATATCCGACGTCAAAGCATGAAGAATCTTGGGATGATTGAGCTCCAGGATGCCCAGATTTCCCTTGCGGGACGGCAATACGCGAGGGGTAAATCTCATGGTTGATGCGATACTTTGAACGAGAGAAAAGTGGATAGATGTCAACAGTAGCATGATAATGCAGTAGATGTAGAATCGTCCCTTACAGTAATTATGTGCGGTACTGTCGATGTAGTGTACTGTCTTCAACTTGCGGACACAGGACGAGCGAGAATGATCCGTCACCAACCAAACCAAACGGTTTTGAGATTATTCCAGGGACTTTTTCTGTTTGATCTTTCTCACTCTTGAAGCAACCCCTCTTGCTTCTATTGCACATCATCTACGCTACCACCATGTCGTTGCTTGGATCCATCTTTGGCGATAAGAAGAAGAAGAAGAGTGATGAAGGAACGTTGAGTAGCGTCTTTGAGTCTTCCTCCAAGCTACCCGACAAACCCCAGCACAAGGCTCTCCCTCCACGAGCACGCAAAAAGAAGAAGGAAAAGGAAGAAGAAGCTCCAAAGAAGGATAAGAAACGCAAGCGTGACAAAGAAAAGGAGGACGAGAAGGAAGTATCAGAAGAAGTTACAAAAGAAGAGACAACTGATGGTGAGGGTGATGCAGACGCTGCAAAGGAGGAGGATGAAACAAAGACTGAAACAAAAGCTGAAACAACCAACGACGAAGAACGCACAATCTTTGTGGGCAACTTGCCCCTCGACACGACACGTAAGAGTCTGGCCCAGCTGTTCAAGGATGTAGGTCCAATTCAATCGACACGCCTTCGTTCCGTTGCCGCTTCCGGCGTGAAAGTGGCACAAGCAGGTGACCAATCTCTTGTCAAGAAGGTGTGTGCCAACACCAACAAGGTGGACCCCGACGCCAAGTCGTGTGCACAGGGCTATGTCGTGTTCAAGTCTACCTTTTCCGTGGACAAGGCCCTCAAGCTCAATGCGGTCTTAATGGCGGGTGGTCGTCGTTTGCGGATCGATCGCGCGACTCCAACCGTCGATTCCACTCGCAGTGTCTTTATTGGAAATTTACCCTACCATGCGGACGAGGCCACGTTACGACAACACTTTTGTCGCGTGGGTCAATTTGCACCGACGGAGATTGAAAACGTGCGCATTGTGCGTGATCGCGAGACACAGCAATGCAAGGGCTTTGGGTATGTCCTCTTTACCGACAAGACGCACGTGATGGTGGCCTTGCAACGCATGCACGAGAGTACATATAAACGACGAGAGATTAGAGTCTCGGTTTGTGGCAAACGATACAAGGGACGACGTGGGGTGCCCACGGAAGCACAAGAACGACGAAAGAAACCAAAAACAACTGATGTCGGTGCCTTGCAACGAATTATCAAAAAGGAAGCGACTGGTAAGAAGCGCAAGCGAGGTGGTGACAGCACTGATCCAAGCAAGAAGAATGCCAATGGACTCAGTCGACGTCAAGCGTCCGAGGCTAAACTTGAAAAGCGACACAAAAAGTTGCAGAAGCGTGCGGCCAAGGGTATGGGCAAGACCAAGCAGAGAAAATAGTCATTTTGCAAATAATGCTTTATGTCTGTCCCTTTTTGCAACTAGCTACTAGAACTGAGAGTGTCATGTTTTTTACCGTGCGGCAGAGCATTTGGCTGAATCTCTTTGTTGGGACGACTCCAGCAATGCACTACGGATGTCTTCATGTCTATAGAGAACATCGAGACAAACATCTAGTACGTTTAGCTATCGGTTTGGATCCAACATGTGCGCGCGCTGGACAATCTCTTGTAAGTCACGCCGTCCTTGGTCACGCATTCACATAATGGGCGCTACGGATAGAGTGCGCTGCATTTCGCGTTGCAGCGCTGATGATACACGTACCGGTAGACTGGGAATGAATTCAAGCACACTTACATACTATAGCTGACTCTAGCGATGACAATACGTCACGCCTCTAGAAAATCGAAACACACATAAAGTGGTTGGCAGAATCGGCTGGTCCCCAATCTACAAACCAATTCAGTCACACCATACTCAACTGCAGGAAGCTACGTTCTTATGTAAGAACTGTGTGTACCATATCCATATAGCGAAAGAAGAGGTAGGCAAGCATCTCGTAGACACTTCAGTCAGGTGTGACCACGAGTTATCGACTAAAAGGAATAGTCGACCTTCTGATCCCATAGTCTCTAACAACTACTGGAGAGTAACTGTGAACGACACACCAGTCGTGTTTTCAGGTGATCAAAACAAGAGTAAAATGCTACTGTACCAGTACCCAGTAGCAGACGCGACTAAATTCCTTCCCTGTGGAAATTTGTACAACCGAAGGAGTGGCTCGTCAGCCTTAACACTGCATCTAACACGTCGCGGGGTAACACTGTTGTAGTCAATGTTGAGTCCATGCCGTCTGTGGTTTCATCAAGCAAATAGCTAGAGAGACGTCAATGATTGATTCTAGGTTATGAAAAATTAGTTGCTAGTTACAGTTCCCAAATGGCTCGACACTTGGACTCGTCCACCCCCGGAATTAGAGCTGTCTTGAGAAGATCTTCAGTATCGTCATCAGTTGACGACATATCTTCGTTGTAGCGGTCTAGGGACACCACCGACACACACTCGTCAGACGAATCGTTGGTGGCTTGAGCTCCAGTTTGTGCATTATGGCCAGCCCTAGTATTTCCCCTCGTCTCAGCTTCTTCCCCATTGTCTTGTTGATCTTCACTTTCAGCGTCAACCAATGGAATACCCGCATAGACATTAAGCACACGCGCTGCTGGTGGAATACCAAACAATGCACCGAGACCGTCGTCGTCCGACAGGTTGTCGAAGATTGTGTCGTCACTGAATATGTCCAATGAATCAAGGTCAGCAAGGCATAGTTCAGAGCTGTCGCGAGCAGCGTCTGTGGTGTCCTCCTCAATCACAACCGATGTATTCGAGTTTGTAGTCGACACGTTGTCCGTTGAGGTTGCTTGGTTTGCATCATCTGGTTTGGAAGCAAAAGGAGTCGGTTTCGAGTCGTACTCCTCCATATTCGCAGGAGCAGGATAACGAGGTGGAACAATAATGGGAATTATCGGCTCGGCCTCTGGATTAGGGAGTGAAGCACGCCGAAGAACTTCCTCATTGATTTCTTCCTGAGTAGGCAGATGCTTACGCTTGGCCTCTGCTCCCTTGCCCGATCCAGCAGAATCAGATCCAGTTCCCATAAGGTCTTTTCGGATTTTATCAGCTCCTTCGCGAAGACCCTGACTGGTCTTCTGAATCGCCCTAGCCTTTCCAACGTCATACCATCGACCGGTTCCCTTTTCTTGAGCCAAAAATCTCCCCGATGGATTCTGGTTCTGAACTGCCTCGACGATCGATTGAGACAATAACAGTTTGTGCTCCTTCTTGCAACTGTGGTAGGTTTGCTTGTTTGCCTCCACAACTCTCCGAAAGGCGACGTTTCCTGCGTGTTTATTGATCAGGCCACCGCGACCACTAAGAACGTCATGTGCATGTGGTTCATCGACGTAACAAAGAGCTGCCTTCTTCTTCGGAATAGAGGCAACAGGAGCTCTTTTTCTCTTCGCTGCAGGTGCTTCCAGATGTTCATCATCTTCGAACTCATCACTGCTGGAACGCTTCAGCGAATTGATAATGTTAGGATCGATTGATGCCGGATTCATGATAGCGATCATTAGCGCTAGAGATACCGACACGTCGAGCTTCGCAGGATCAATTTGTGAGGTCGCTGGTCGAGTTCTCGCCAAACGTACCTCATGGCAGTTTGTGAATGGAGTGTCCGAACGATTTGGGCACGACCTGTCTCAAAACCCTAACCTTGACATGAAACAGTAATATGAGTAGCAGTCTCATATGACAGTAGAGATTGTTATGCGAAAGTCACCAGGAAGTGTGTTTGCCCCAAAATGGAAAACGTTGATTGGCTGCAATCTGTCCGAGGGTTGTCCGCCAAGACACGAAGGTGTTCTGCACCGCTTCCCTAGTTCTTCGAAAAATACCTGGCTTGTTTTGAGGCCTTCAACTGTGTAAGTTCTGTCAGGGAGGCTCAATCAAAAAGATGGTCGGGATGGATGGCCCAATTAGCAGCCACGGTAGAGGCCGCAACTGTTCACGGGTGTGATTCCTTCTCCGTGTTGCCGTCGATGGAGGCTGGACTCACGAAACGCTTGGCCAAACCGTGCAGCCGCTCTCGGCGCTCATTACTATCCACCGCCAGTGCGACGACAAATGATCGCCAAAAGATGTGCGTACGACAAAGGTGGCTCTTAAGCGTAATCGTAAACGAAGGTCGATTTGTGCTGCGAATCCGCCACATTTTTCAATCACAGCGTCCGCCCTTCGCACGTGGGAAGAGCGTTCTCTTTCTTTGCTAGTCTTGGCCCAACTTCAAATTGAACTGTCGCAAACCTTTCTGGATATTAGACATACATAGAGAAGAGATTTGCGGGCATCCAGTAAGCGCCAAGTTGCCATAGTTCTCTACAGCATCAGACGTAATCATTCAGTGCTTTCTTCGTCCCCTTCCCCAGCTGCGGCTTGCACCATTGCTCCACGAAAACCGTGTTCTCCCTATTGTGGCAAGACGATGGAAAAGAAGCCGCAGCTTGAACCGGAAGTCTGATCATTGGCGCAGACCTCGACCGGCTATCTCCGCCTTCATAGGAGCAGACTATGGCTCAAACCAGGAGAGACAGCACCAAATGAAGATTGGGTTGTTGTCGCCGGCGTTCAATGTCCAAAGACCAGTCTTCTTTGAGGAACTGCCTTACAAGGAAGGGCACAATACGACCGGTGAGGTTCATCTCTCCTGTTACGACCCAAAATTTCACTGACTACACTCGCCTCGAGATGTCTTTGAGTTTGTAGAGCTGAGATTGGAAAGAGTGTCATCGAGACGATGTACTTGCTCGCAATCGGCCACAATCGTAGCATTGCCACCGAAGACGTGATACGTGGGCTTTGCCAGGTTAACTTCTTAGCCTACGGTTCTCAAGCACGTGTCCCGTTTCTCACGGATCGGGTCGTCTATGGCAAAGCCTCACTCGAAGTCGGCCTTGTGCATTTCCGGGATCCTACTAGCACTGTGTTACGGTCACTAGCACCAAATCGGGCTCTGCCTTTCGCGGTGGAGCGTTGATTGGTTACGTCCCCGATGAGGATTGACGACTCCTCTTTCATTTTCCTCGGTATGTCAACGCATACACGTACAGGAAAGCCTTGCTGACCCCTGGTGCCTCTCATAATTGAATTCAAGGAAATCAAGAGAAGCGAACCACGTACGTACTGGCAGCCTCATGGGGACACCCAAACTCATTCCTCTGGTAGGACGTGATGACTGAAAGGAGTTGTATCTCAAGAAGGAGTCTGGTACCTTTGTTTACATTGGCGACTTTTGGTTCGGAGATCGAAATGAACGTTACGATGGTGCTCACTCACTTGGGGAGAAGACAAGGAAGCCATAGCGTACCTGATCTGATTTCGGTGTTTGACGGTCACCCGCGTAATACAGACGATGATACCAAGACACTCCAGCGTTGCCCATGGTGGGCGACTCTGGAGCTCAGCACCAAAAAGTCATTAGCGTTCTCGGGGGTGTTTCATACAGATCCTTGGTGCCTGAGTCTGGTATTGCACAGACTTCCTTGTGACTATCTACGGTACCCTGGACTAAACTCTATGTAGTCTAAGCATGCGTATAGCGCAGCAAAAGAGTAATCGGATTCAGATATATTACAAACTATGAAATCATGAGAGTAGCACTGAGGACGAGAGCATGAGGAATGAACCATAGAAACAGTCCAACGCCGACCCCAGCTTTGGCCTCCGAGAGTACAGGTAAGAGTGTCGAGATGACTGCCCAGATCCAAGAGTATCCAAAGGCTTGTGTGACATGCATTCCGTAGCAAAGACAGGCAACAAAGGTTCCGTGCAAGAGCATCATCAAGCCAAGCGCTCGAAGTGATTGACTGACGATTGGTTCCACTTGGAGCGCCTTCATTTTTGTGCCGTAAGCTCTTGCATGCGAGCTGGGAAAGATAGCACAGTTGGCACCATTTAGAAGCATGATAACGGTATATACCTTCGCAGTTCCGTCAGCCATGCCAAATTTTCCCAGAGTCCCGACGAAAATCAAGGCACCAAGGACGAGAAGCAGAAAATCATCCGACTTGGAATATCCGACTGAGGCACTCTTGTTGGCAACAACATTCTTGATGCTTGTCACAAAGATAGGAATCATTCCATATCCAAGCGCATCCGTATAGCTGGTGGTAACTCCGAACATGAGAGCGAGCACCATGATTGCAAAGGAGGTGCAGTAGGTTCCGCTAATCACGAAAATGTGACTGTTGAGCAACCCAGTGGGGGCATTGTAGGCTTTGAGAAGTGTTTGAGGCGCCATCATTTGGCCGAGGCCAGAGACAAGACCAAGTAGGGCCACGAAAATGACGATAGTAGAGGCCAGACTTGAAGAAGTATCCATTGTAGATGTTGATTGTGATGGGGGCGAAGAAGAGGTGAAGAAAGATGATTTTGTGATCAACGGGGTGTTGTCTGAGTTTCGCGTGGTTCTGACTATGTGTGACTGTAAGTCTGTTTACGCGCTGCGCACAGCTCTCCCAAACCCAGTTCCACCAACCTCGTCTGCTCATTGCCTTGCTTCATAGTTGCTTCAGCCAACGGCCGATGAGGGGCAAATGGACCCTAATAGTCACAATATTAGGCTCACCCTTAGCGCCGGGAACTAGTAGTGAATCTTGCGGGGCAAAGCCTCGTATTCTAGACTCCCTTGCTACGATCCAGCAGAAGATGCATAGGAGCCAGTATGCGGGCATGTTCTTGATTTTTTAAGTCCACAAAGGTACAGCAGTTCTGTAACGCGTGACAACGCCAGTGCTCACTGTCGTCGCCACATCAGCCACTATGGCTCGCGTTCAAGAACCCCTTGGAACGCATTCGCTAAAGTTCCTCACAAAGCCAAGGAAATGCGCACGGCGATTGATTCACATCCCAAATGAAAACAGAGACTTTTGGAGCTATGCTACAGGTTTAACATGTGTTTCGCTCCCTTCACTTCGGGATCTGGTGGACACATGGAATGTCACCAGAGGAGACCCCAAAGCATGTTCGAATGTGGTGCGCCTAGGCGCGTATCGTATTGGTGGTGCATCTTTGCAACTACTCGCCGTCGAAGCGCTTGGTTTACCCTTCTAATCACTCTGATGACCATTGAGTAGCTGTTGTGATGTCTGTCGTAATGAAATGATGAGAAAGTCACCACAAAGGATGTGGAGACCTGTCTAGATCACAGATGTTTTCAACGAGCTGGCCTCCGATTGAGATTTGATCTAAATTGTTGCTTGGTTTAAGCCTCTTCGAAGCTTCAGCATTGACACCTGGATCACTCTCTTTGAGGCTCGTGGCGCTGAAAACACCGTTTTGAACTACGCACACATTTTTCCATTTTAAGAAAGAAAATGACTTGGTCAATCAGAGTCATACACCACATCTTCTTCTTCGTCCAGCAGCGACGCTTTTTCCACGTCAGCTCGCCGATTGGTTTCTGATTGAAATGCCTCCAAGTTGTCTCGTTCTTTGGCATGCTTGTCATTGCCATTCATCATCATGGACATGCCCACCAGCACAGGGAACGGATTGGCCGTGACAAGCGACGCGGCATACCCAACGTAGAGCGGTAGAATCTGTTTCAAAGCCGCCTTGCTTTCTCTTCTGGTTGAATAGACTTGGACTGGGTGCAGGAATTCTTGCACTTCGGGTTCTCGGTCCAGGTCGTTTTGTTCAGCGTGACGAATGACACATTTCAACAGAGCTTTACAGAGGACCTGGCCAACATTGTCCTGTTCGTTATCATCCTCTGGAGGCCATCGCACTGATGACAAGGCCAAGATGGCGCTTAGTTGTGCATACGATATGAGAGGAGGGTCAGTCTCCTTCTTGGTATTGGCTTGCATGTACTCCCGAAAATCTTCTTCTCGAATCGTGTCCATGACGAGTTGAGCTGGATAGGTCTCGGGTCCATCCTTGATCATGGAATACAACAGTGTGTATTCGATGGGCACGACGAAACCATCGGGAGGGTAGCTAAAGTGTTTCTTGTTATGTTCCAGCTGCTCAAGCGCAGCAGCCTCGGTACCAACCGGTCCACCCGGTTTTCTCTTGTTGCGAGTTCGCCTATTTTTTAACCAGTTGGCCATGATTGCTTGTTGTGATAAGGTCAACGAACGAGTCAGGGGTTGAAGGGCGAAGGCTGTTGTGAAGTCTTGCTTCTTCTCCTGCTCAAGATTTACGACAGTCAATCACCACGTGGAGAATGTGTGACCTTGTGCGCTTGAAATCAACTGCGTACGAGTAGTCGTCGGTCTAATGCGAGACAGGGTACACCTTGAAGGGCCTTGAGGACGTCGTTGTGATACGAACAGGTTTTGCAGAAGAAAGCAAATCCGCGCGCACTGTGAGTACAACGGTACCGGTATTAGGTTATTGCATAGTAGTCGGAGCGCAGCGTCCTAGTACCGTGCCGGTAGAGCT
>JAVCKV010118578.1:0-19574 GCA_032274145.1 Herpochondria borealis | reverse complement strand
AATAGAGTGATGAGTTTTATATAAAATATTACTCAAAAAACTACGAAATTTTAAACCGTAACTGGTCTAGACCCTAATTAAAAATAATAATTGCCTTATCTTTTCAATTAACTAATATATTGTGAAATAACCATAAGGACAATATTTTGGATATACCTCAACCAAACATTTCAACACTTAAATCATTTTCAGAGGAAAGAGCAATAGAAAAGCTATGGAGAACTGCCTACGAATCAATACATAAAGAAGAATATTCAAAAAAACATCCTGAGAAGCAACAAAGGACTCAAGAAATGCAATGCATAAATCTTGCTTATAATCTTGCAAAAGAAGTTTTTCAATTAATAAACAGAGATTCTTGAGAACGATACTTTGAACATTTGAGAGAAGTTGCGAATATTATCATCTCTTGAGAACTCTGAAATAGATTAAGTATTTTTCAAGTCGTTGTTGCTATATTACACGATATTATTGAAGATACAGATATTGATGTGCTTACCATCAAAAAAATATTTTCAGAAAAAATTGAATGAAAGAGATGAGTCGAATTTTGAGCACGAGTAGCTGAAGCAGTCCAAGATCTCAGTAAGGGGAATTGGAGAGACTATATTTCTCAAAATGAAAAAGAATTTGTTACGTATTTTGAATTTCATAGGAGCTCAAAAGCATCTACAACTTTAGACCTATTTCAAAAAAGAGAAATAACTGAAGCTGAGAGAGAAAAATACGCTAGAATAAAAGAAAGAGCTAAAAGTCTAAGGAATGAAGATTATTTTTCCCATTTAGAATCCCTGACTGATGAGGTACTTGACGTAAAGTTTGCTGATAGACTTCACAATTTGAGAACTCAATGGAATCCTAACAATCAAAAACAAGTCATAAAAAAAGTTCTGGAAACAAAAAAATACTTTCTTCCTATAGCGAAAAAAAGAAACTCAATAGCCTACGATAAGCTTTGTAGAGAAATAGAGAAATTAGAAAAACAGCTATGACATGACGTAGAAATTAAAAGTTTTATTGATACAACGAAAAATAATGCTAAAAGATGTGCAGACTAAAGATATTTTTTAAAATGAAACTAGCTTTTTCTCTTCCCAAAAAATACAAAATACCCAAATCACAAAATATAGAGAACATATGCAAGAAAAGCCAAAAGTGAGGGATTTGCATCATAACTAAATCCAGCTTTGAGTATCGCTCAGATTCACTCTGATTCACTCAGTATTCATGATAGATCAAAAAATGGTTTTATAATAGTAGGGAGCAAGTTTGCTCATTGGAGTTCGACGATTCCATGTGCGAGAAGTCATCCAGCAATCAGAATGAAAAGGATATTTGTGTAGCGAAGCATACGTGTAACATTTACTTTCTGAATAGTAAAAAAAAGAATTCCTGATACTCAAACAGCAGCTATCACTCCTGAGAGTGCGAGCCAAATATCGAAACTCACAAGTGAAAATCAGAGAGCATTGAGAAATATTACAGTCTCAACTCATTCTCTTACCACACTGGCAAACGCAAGCAGTGATAGCATCCAAAGTTGACGAGTAGTGATGATATATTCAAGAGTTTTTTTAATCTGTAATCCTGCGTTTTTAAAATGCATATTTGTCCAAACGAGAAGTTGCGTAATCATAGCACACGCAATGAGCATCAAAACTCATTCATATATTTTTTCACTACTTCATTCAAAACCTCAAAAGAAATATTGGAATCCTCAAGCAAAGAAAAAACTCATAACAATACCCATCACCACTCAGAGAGTAATATAGCGTTTTTTATGTTTCTCTACTCAAAAGACTCTGAGCATGGAAAATATAAGCCCAATAATAATCGCTGCTTCGAGTGTTTCTCGAAATGTCACGATAAAAATTCACATAGAGAAAATAGGTGTATATAAAAAAGAATCTGAATTCTATAAAAGAAATGCTGTGAGTCAACGCTATTTTGATATTTCAAAAAGAACTTTTGATCATGGTTGTATAAACCTGACTAGCGATTGTGCTACAGCGTCCGTGTTTGCCATATCAATAGACTCATTGTTCATATAATTCTTATATCAGTTGAGAAAATTTGGAGTATTATCTAATTGGACATACTTCACAAGCTGATTCAAACATGCTTTTCTTTTACTCAGTTGCTCTGCCCTACTCCCATAATTTACTGCAGCTATACTCATATATTTTTCTAAATTTTCATCTTCTCTATAATTTTCTAAAGCTATTTTGAGACAGATACTATCTGTTTCAATAAGTTTTAGATTTTTATGTGAGAGGAACTCAAGGAGATGTTCATATCTTCCTGTAAGGAGTTTTTCTACATTATTATTATCGATAGTAGCAGCATTGAGATCAACCAAGAGGTAGGAGATTCACAGTTTTTCGAAACGCTCAAAAGCAATGTCGATATTTTCATCATAGATATAGTTTTCAAACTGAACAAGCAAACTATCTTCAAAAAGCCTTTGGATGTTTTTTGAAACAAAATATTTAAGAAATGTTCAGACTCTATAAATATTTTTTGTGTTTTTTATCTCGTCCCTTGGGTATATAACTTCTGTGTAGAGCTCTTGCTGCAGAGTTAAAAGTTCTTTGTTTTTTGAAAGTTCGGGAACTCATAGCAAACTCTGTATCAGCGACGCAAGTTCTGGTGTTGTCTGTATTCATGAGAGTATGCTGGTATATCTTGGTCATCATTGAAGAGGCTCAAGTACCCGTAGTAATGCATTTTTATATTCTGTAAATATTTCTTGGTGATACTGAGAACCAATATTCATTGCAAAGAGCATTGGGAAATACTCTGGATGCAGTGTAAATATAGCTGTTTCTTCACTTTGATTTCAAAGCTTATATTCGATATATCCAGCATTTTTAAGATTCGTAACCCCATGAGGAATAACCGAAAGTATTATGTAAACTCATACTACTCAGAGAACAAGATAACTCACACTATTTATATCTGAACTCCCCTCTTCTTCAAGAGAGTGAAATACTGATCCTATGAGAATAAGAAAACTCAGATACATCACAATTCCATACCATACGACTCCAAACGCTGATATTGCCCAAAGAAACACATATATACTTGAAAATGCGAGTGTTATGAGAAATATTTCCACTCCTTTATTTTTTCTTTCAAGAGTATTATATAAATACATCAAGGGAGAAAATACAAACGCAAATATTGCAATATATCAGCCTGGTAGACCTAGCAGACTAAAAATATCTGTAATATCCTGTCATACTCGATTTGGTATATAGTAGACGAGTAAGAGTCACATAAATACTACTACAGGATAGATATATTCTGGTTTTCTATAGGGAAGAAAAAGAAAGAGAGCAGGAATGAGGGCAAAAAACAGAAAACTAATATCCGTAAATTCTCACTTCTGGTTGAGTTGAAAGCTCAGATTAAACGGGAGTTTGAGATAATTATTTATTCATCATTCATACCCAAAATATCTTCAAAAATCTTCATTACTGGTTGTTCCGTCTGCCTGTATTCCTACTTTCGCTTCTGTTTTCTTAATACCTAATTCATCTTGAGCATACAGAAGCTCATAATTTGGAATATACCTCTCAGCATGACCTGACACCAGAGTTCAAAGAGTAAGACTTTTTCACTCTGGGATTTCTCATATATGTTTTATTCCCCACGGAATAAGGGCAATAGAAAAACCTAAGATAACGCACATCACTTCACCCAAAGCATGTGGTCAAGAAAGTTCTCCTGCTGTTTTTTTATAATAACTCCCAATAAGGAGGATTATTCAAAGGATTATAGCTCAAAAAGAGAATACTGGAAGCCACATCCCTCAATCACTCGGAACTACAACATTCATGAGCTTCCAGAGATTAAACTGTGTAAATATTCATGCAAATACGGTAAAAAATCACAAGAATCCTCATAGAGCAAATTTCTTATAAAAGAGCATTCCCAGAATCCCCAGAAGTAACAAGAGAGATATCACTTTTATAGAAAAAGCTATTCCAATTATAAAACCAATAAGAGTCAGTGTTCCGAGAGACTGTTTATGAGAAAAATGCTTTTTTCATATCAGGACATCATACATTAAAAACAGAGCAATAGAGCTCACAGCAAGCAGTCAAAAATCAAGCTTCATATCCTTAGCCAGTTGGAATACACTCATCGGCATCATCATGAGAATCATGACACAAAATAGGGGGATATCAAACAGCGTCTTTGAATCCTTAAATAAATTTTTAAGTCCTATATATATAACAATACTCGCAATAACTCAGGTAAACGAACTCAAGTAAAATGCAAATGTTTGACTTCAGGCAAGAAATCCAAGTCCAGTATAAAGCTCAAAAAGATACATTTTTCACAATGCTATCAGTTCTCCTGACTCGGATAAAAGTTTTGGATAATTCATATATGCCCCGAGATCGTCCCAACCGATGGGAAAGGGACGATATACAGAAATAAAATTAATACTCAAAACAAAGGTCAGAACTAAAAAATGAAGTTCATCTATCAAGAGTGAAAGATGTCATGATTGAGAGGTATCTCAGAGCTTATAACTCTTTAAAATTATTTTTCGTGATTCCCAAATATGAGAATAACTTGAGTATGAAGCTATCACGCAAAAAATCGTCCATCAAGAAATTACAAAAAGAGAATAATATCAGAAATATCCACATACAAATACTCCCATCATATATACTCAAAACCCAAGTCCAAGTGATGCAAGTGACTCTGAACTCTTACTTTGAAAGTGACAAAGTTTTGTAGAGAGGAGAATACTTCTTCATAGGGCATACATAACTCACCACAACAATGAAAGCAATAAAAGGAACAGTGTTATCTTAAAAAATAGTTCAAATCAAGAAAAAAAACTAAGCCCCTGAAATGCAAAGAAACAAAGACACACAACAAACAGATGTGTTAAAAAGAAATATATCAAATGAGAAATACGAATATCAATTCTCTGGAACACAAGACTTTGTATCCCCTTATATACTCAAAATACAACCCCTACTATAAGGAGATATATCAAAAAAAATGATCTGTCCTCTGGATGTGGATATACGATATAATATAAATATATGCTCAACAAGCTCATTGCAATGAGAACTATATATCGAATATTTGAAAGCATAATACTGCTGGTGAAGAGCTAAAAAACTATATTTTTATAGTATAGTTTTTTGAGGTCTTGTAAAAATTTTGTGAAGAGAGTTCCTTTACTTTTGATAGGCTTTTTATAGATTATACTCTAGTTACTTCTTCTATAATAACGAAAAGTACTTTTACTTTCTTATAAACGCTTAATGGACTACTCAAAAAAAGCCCTTGAACTTCACGAAAAACTCCAATGAAAAATTGAAACAAAATTGAAAACTTCGATAGATAATCTCGATGACCTCTCAACGGTGTACTCCCCGTGAGTTGCTGCTCCGTGCCTCGCAATAGCTGCTGATACGTCTCTTGCTTATACCTACACGAGTAAAGCAAATACGGTAGCTGTTATCTCTGATGGATCAGCAGTACTTGGACTTTGAAATATCGGGCCAGAGGCAGCACTTCCAGTAATGGAGTGAAAGTGTGCTTTATTTAAGCAATTTGGATGAGTTAATGCGGTTCCTCTCGTTCTGAATACACAAGATACAGAAGAAATTATTGCTGTTGTGAAAGCTCTTGCTCCAACTTTTTGAGGAATCAATCTTGAGGATATTTCAGCTCCAAGATGTTTTGAAATAGAAGAGAGACTCAAAGCAGAAACCAATATTCCTGTATTTCATGATGATCAACATGGAACGGCTATCGTGGTTCTTGCTGGACTCATCAATGCTCTCAAAATAGTAGGAAAGAAAAAAGAAGACATCAAAGTAGTCATTAACGGAGTTGGGGCTGCAGGAGTTGCCATCACAAACCTCTTAATTAAGTATGGAATAAAAAATATTATAGTCGTAGATTCAACGGGAATTATTTATGAATGAAGAGAAAAACTAAACTCGACAAAAGAAAAGCTCTCTCTGATAACAAATCTCAAAAAAACTCAAGGGAAACTCGCAGAAGCTGTTACTAGAACAGATGTATTTATTGGGGTATCAGCTCCTTGAGTCTTGACTCAAGATATGGTACAAACTATGAATTCAGACTCTATCATATTCGCTCTTGCTAATCCAATTCCAGAAATTTGGCCAGAAGATGCGTACAAAGCCTGAGCTAAGATCGTAGCAACAGGTCGAAGTGACCTCCCAAACCAAGTCAATAACTCGCTTGTATTTCCTGGGATATTTGCTGGAGCTTTGAGAAATAGAGTTGAAAATATCACTGATAAAATGAAAATATCTGCAGCAGAGGCTCTTGCAAGTTATGTTACAGAACCAAGTTCTGAGCGAATCATCCCTGGAGCATTTGACGAGGGAATTGCTGAACTTATTGCTGAGAGTATTTATTAAAAAAATATTTTGATAGACCAACATGCATCTCTCGGGGAAAAATTTCTCAAAAAATGAATATGGCTTTATATTTTTGGCTATATTATTGCTCCAATTTGATATATAGTAAAGATCTTTATCTCAGGAGAAATCTCTGTATCAGAGCTTGGGATTCTCTATGGAATCATTAGTCTGATTACTCTTTTATCAGCATTTTCAGATTTAGGAGTTGGAGAGTCACTCAAGTATTTTATTCCTCAATATATAGAAAAAAAAGAGTATTCTCATATAAAGTCTCTTCTGTGTTACTCCTACATAGTTCAAATATTTTCAGGGCTTATTCTCATGTCTCTGTTTTTCTTTGGAGCAGACTTTTTAGCAGAAAATTATTTTAAAAATACATGAGCAAAAGAATCAATTCAAATATTTTCATTATTTTTCCTGTGAATAAACCTCTTTAATATTCTTTCTCAATTTTTTCTCGCAGTACAAAATACACTGTATTACAAGTTTATTGAATTTATTCGAAATATTTTTCTACTTATTTCTGTCTCAGCTTTTTTATTTTTAGATGTATCTCAACTGCATTTTTTTGCAAGTTCGTGGGTCATAGCTTTGTACTGATGATTATTGTTTGCAATAATTTTATTCTTTAGAAAATACTATCGTCCATATCTCATGCAGGAAAAAATACTTTGGTCAAGAGAACTTGCTGGAAAGTTTTTTAAATACGCGCTGGTCGTATTTCTTTCAGCTCAAATATGAGTCTTGCTCTCACAAGTTGATATGCAAATGGTTCTGTATCTTCTCTCTACCACTGATGCTGGATATTACTCTGTATATCTGAGTCTCATAACCATTCCTTTTCTCATTATTGGACCTATCTTTGCGTTTTTGCTTCCTATTTTTTCTGAACTTTCTGCTCAAAAATCTCAGAGTAAAATAACAAAACTCAAATCATCTCTCACTCATATCATGATTCTTGCCTGAATGTTCTTTTCATTTTTTCTCTTTACTTTCTCCCATGAGATAGCATTTACTCTGTTTTGAGAAGTATTTCTTAACTCTGGTCTCATACTTCAATTTTCTTGTCTTTTCTTGATTTGTAATTTTTTATTGCAAATTAATTTCAATATTCTTGGTGGGCTTGGGCAGGTGGGAATTAAACTCAAAATTACTTCTTTCGCGCTATTTGTAAATATTGTTTTAAATCTTATCTTTTTAAAAATATTTTGAGTTGCCTGAGCTGCTCTTGCAACCTGAATTGGTTGGTTTATTATTTTTATACTTTCTGAAATATATCTGAGAAGGAGTTATACAACGCAGTATAACTTTGTATCTCTTCTGTATAACTTTGTTCTTCTCGCGACACTAAGCGTAAGTTCATACTTCGCATTATGATCTATTCTTATAGAGGCATCACGCTTGGAAACACTTGTTTTCATTTTTGTTTTTGGCCTTATTTGGGTATTCTGATTTGGGCTTCTCAATAAATCGTATATCCAAATTTTATTCAAAGAAATTAAAAAACTTAAAAATGCATAAAATACTTATAGTTCTCCCTTGTCGACTTGGGAGTACAAGACTCCCTGAAAAACACCTGATAGAACTTTCAAACGGAAAGACTATTTTTCAAATGACCTATGATGCTTGTATACAATCAAAAGCTGACAAAGTGATTATTGCAACGGATGCTGAGAGTATTTTTCAAAGATCTCAAATATTCACACAAGATGTGGAAATGACTTCCACAAAACACCAGACTGGAAGTGATCGAGTCGCAGAAGTTTCTAAAAAATATCCTGAATATGATATCGTCCTTAATATCCAAGGAGATGAACCTCTGGTTGATCCAGAGACCATCAATCAGATTATTGACTGAATTACTCAGAGTGATGAGAACACGGTTATGTGTACAGCAAAAACACGCTTTTATTCAATAGAAGAGATTCGTAAAGCACATAATATCAAAGTCGTCACAGATAGTAGCAATAGCGCACTCTATTTTTCAAGAAGTATTATCCCCTTTGATAGAACTGCTGATTTAGAAGCTTTGAGTCTAAATCTTGAAAATTACAGAAAACACCTCGGGCTCTACGCATATAAACGTGATTTTTTATTACAGTATGTAGAAATGCCCCAGACACAATTAGAGACGCTTGAAAGTCTCGAGCAACTCAGAATCTTAGAAAATGGATACAAAATACAACTTATAGAAACTGAGTTTGATAGTATAGGAATTGATACAAAAGAAGATTTGGAAAAACTTGAATTACTCATTAATAGATAAACATATGCCTCTCCCTCTTGGAACTCAGCAAATACTCCATTCTCTTAATTTCCTAAAACCTCAGCAAAAAGTCCTTGATATCTGACTTGGTGATGGAGACGCTTCAGCATTTTTTTTGAAAAAATGACTCGAAGTTTCAGCAACTTGAGTCAATATTGAGAGTTATAATTTAAGTTCTGAACTGCAAGACGCAATCACACTTAAGGAAAGTTTCGTCACACAGCTTGATTTTCCTGATGATTCCTTCGATATTGTTTGGGCATCTCATATCATTGAGCACGAAATCAACCCATGACTTGCATTTCAGGAAATTCGAAGAGTTCTCAAAGATTGAGGAAAACTTATTATCTGCCTGCCTCCCTATAAAACAAAAATTGTAGGAGGACACGTTAATACTGGCTATACTCTCTGACAAATAATGTACCAACTTCTTCTATCAAAGTACAACATACAATCATGAAATTTCATAAAATATTGATATAATCTCTGTGCTATCGTACAAAAAGACGATTCTCTCGAGCTTCCTGAAATACGTTACGACAAAGGAGACATTGAAACCCTCTCGCATCTCTTCCCATGTGAGGCAAAACAGTGATTTGAGTGAAATATGAAAAAATATAATTGGAACTATCCTCTCCCATCAGAGTTATCACTCTCTCCATCACCATTCTATAAAATGAAAAAACTCCTATGATTTTTTGAATAGCGTCAGCTACTATCCATACAAATTTCTTAACTCTTTTTCTCTCTATTGCTTTGTGTCTGAAAGAAAATGGACATCAGGTACATTTTATTGCTCCGAATACAATACAAAAACATCAACTCAAGGAATATAAAATTAACTCTTGTCAAGATAACACAGAAACACTCAAAAAACTCTGAATTCAAAAAATACTTACTTGGAACGGAGTTTTTCACGATATAAAAATTCCAGGCATACAGAATTATTATTTTGAAAACTGATATTTTTGAGGTGACTTACAAATCTTTAAACAGTGAGTCAATGCACAAAGTGAAATCACAAAACTCAATTATAAAGACTTTTTAAAATACAAAACATCGAATAAAGTATGAGATTTAGAATACGCAGAGATAGTGTATTCTATAGATTTCACACTGTATAATTACTGGATTCTTTGATTCTTTTCACAAAACCCTCTCTCAAGCATAAAATATTTTTGAGAAATATTTAAAAATATCTATGAAAATAAGAAAAGAAAAAATATTCTCAAAAATATAGAAATTCCTGAAATAAAAAAATGAAATTATATTCTCATAGGCTTTCAAGTTCACGACGACACGCAAATTCTCCATAATAGCCCTCTGATTCAAAAAATGGATGATGTTTTAGAGTTTTTTTACGATGATATTCAAGCTACACTTCCCGAGTATAAAATCATAGTAAAAGAACACCCAATGGATATTGGTCGAGTAGATTATTCTCATCTTCAAGAAAAATACCCTAATATTATCTGGATTCAAAAATGAAATATTTCTGATTATATAGATATTTCTGAGTATCTCATTTGCGTAAACTCAAGTGTGTGACTCCAAGCTCTCGAAAAATATAAAAAAGTCCTCACTCTTTGAGAAAACTTTTATTCTCAGAACCCTTGGGTACAAAACGTGAAAAATAAAAAAGATTTTTCTCAAAAACTCATAGAACTAAAAAAACTAGACATTTCAAAACAGATAGCTGAAATAGACCAGTATATCTATCACTTTAAAACAGAAGTTTTTGTTTCAAACTGATGATGGAAAGACTTTCACGAGGGAACTATTGAGTCTATTTGTCAGCGCTTGTTATAAAAATTCTTTTATACAGAGTTTGAAGTTTTTCAAAAAATATGAAAAATATACTTCTATTTCGACTGAGCACCCATTGAACAAAAGTCATACAAAACATCCACCAAAAATATATGTTTCTCCAAAATCTTGGAATATTTTTTGCTAATATTTTTAGATAATTCGAACTAAATATTTTTATTTTTTCATATTTTTTTTCTGTATTATCCTGAGTAACATAAAAGCTATAGAAATTTTCTTCTAAAACATCAAAGCTATAGCTCTCATAAATAAGATCTAAAAATAAAGAAAAATCTTCTGGTCTGTCTATTTCAGGATATTTATATTCTTTGAGTATTTCCGTTTTACACATCATGCTGGCATGCAAGAGTGGTGATTTATAAAAAAATGTTCTTTTAATATTTTGGAAATCTATTTTCTTTGGAATTCGTATTTGTATATTTCCAGATTCATCTTGTTCTTCCCATCAAGTAAAGAGAATATCTACCGACGTATTTTCTTCTAAATATATAAACTGCTTTTCAAGCTTGTGTAGGTTACACATATCATCCCCATCCATTCGGGCAATATATTTTCATGTTGCTCTCTCAATTCATGTATTTAACGAAGCCCCCAGTTTTATATTTTTTTTATTTTTTATAAAAATAATTCTTGTATCTCAGTGAGCTCTTCCTCGGATGTAATCTTCTGCCTGGAGATTCTCAGGATTATCTAGTATTATAATAAACTCAAAATCTTCAAAACTCTGGTGCAAAATAGAATCTATAGACTTTTGAAGTTGATCTAGAGATTCAGAAAATACAGACATGATTACTGATACTTTTGGCATATTTTAGAGATGATTATAAAGAGACTCTATACTTGTTTCCCAAGAAAACTTTCCCCTCACTTCATCATAAGATTTTCAAATTATTTTATCATATTCAGCTTCAGCAAAAATAAGTTTTTCTGAAAGTTTTTCTACACTTCATGCTGGGGATAATAATAAGTCTGCTTGCTCTGATATTTCAGCCGTTCCTCAAACATCACTCGCGACAACTATATTTTTTGTCATGAGTCATTCAATAACTGTTGTTGGCATTCATTCTTGGTAACTCGGGTTGACGAGAATACATGTGTTATCTCTCAAATATTCTATTACAGAATCTGAGCTATATTGTCATAAAAATTCTACTTTTTTAAATATTCATAATTCTTGGGATATTTTTTCAAGATGTACTCGCTCAGGTCAGTCTCAAATAATTTTCAGAGGAATTTCTGTTTTTAGTAGAGCATATGCTCTCAGAAGCACGTCTACTCATTTTAGGTCTACGAGTCTTCCAACATAGAGAAAAACTCTTTCAGGACTCGTTTTATTTTTCACTTCTGTAATATCCCTTCCTCTATACCAAATATCCGCTTCTCGTCAAAATTCTTTTTGCACAAAGTCTCTACTCGCAATACTAATACATAAAACTGTATCAGCTTTTTTAAAAATCCATTTTCAAATAATTCTATCATAGAAATAAGAAATTTTACTTATAAGAGGTGATGAGAGTTTTACATAATCTGACCCATGTTCTATGTGAATCCATTTTAGTTTATTTCTTCTCGCAAAAATTCATCACATCAGACTTGAGAGAAAAAATCGAGTATGCGTTATGACAACAGTTTTTTCTCTTGTATCTATACTTTTTCAGAGTTTTCCCCACTGTTTCCAGAATAATTTTGTCCATATTTTCGGTACTGGGAAGTTGTCTATTATATCAAAATCAGGAAAAATTATTTTATTATTTAATCATTTATTATTTTTGTTTTTCTCTACCTCATTATCGTAGACAATATTTTCTTGTCATAGACATCCGCTCATCAAAGAGCTTTTTCAGTATGTCCATTTTCAATATATCCCATCCGAGACATCTTCGACACCTCAAATATGTGGATTTGCATAAGGAGTAAATTGGATTATATTTTTTGTTTTTTTCATAATAGACAGGAGGAGCGTAAGTAAAATATGAAACTATATATCATATATAATATAATACTTTCTTATGAGTAACAAAAATAGATTTACCTCTCAAAAAAAATCACTTTACTTACTTAAAACAAATATTAAGCTAAATATTGTAAGAATAGTCTTTTAATATTTGAATCTAATACTTTAGTTGCATGCAAAAACATATTATAAAAACGATAGCATTCTTTGTTATAGCTTTTTGATGTATCTCTCTTGTTACCACACAAATTATAACAATGGAGAACTACGTATGAAACATAGCTTTCTTTGTTCTGTGTGTAACTATCATATTATTAAGATTCAAAACAATCTACATAAACATCATCAAAGAATTAGATAAATCTTCTCTCCTCTTAGTTATTGCTTCTCTCGTTATTCATGTTTTTTCTGCTTACTTTATGTTAAATTTTTTAGACTATCCTGATTTACCATTTAGTAATGAAGGAGTATCATTTTTACTCATGAATAGCTTTTACATATTTGCGAAACCTTTTGATGTTCTAATTCAACATTTACTGATAACTATGCTTGTTACAAAACTGCGAACATACAAAATGAGTCTTAAACATATCACTCTATTATTTATAGTGTTCTTCTGAGGAATACATATCTTTCAAATATTTAAAACAGATATTGTTATTGGACTAGGTTTTACCGCAGTTGCTTTGATATTCTCAGTAATATTTCCGTATATGATTCTAAAAGTAAAGAATGGGGTTATATATAACTACATCATCCATTTATGAACATATAATATTGCTGCTCTTTTAGTTTGGCTTATCTATTAGGCTAAGTTTATCACCCTCTCATACGACATCCCCACATCTAAATCCTCAGCTCTTATATTTTCTGAGAGATTATTTTAAGACTTAAAGTTCTAGCATACATATTTTGAATACTCAGGATAATTCCTGGAATGAATAATTCTCAGAATATCTATATTCTTAGAATCTCAGTCTAAATCATAAATAATATAATATTTTTCATACACTTTGATATATAATCATTTTTGTACTTCTTTTCAAGATTCTGGAAAATACTCTAAAGTGTCTAAAATTTTATAAACTCATAAAAGAAAATCTAGTGAACCTTTAAAAGATTCACTAGATATATAATCGGATATATTTTGGAGATCTAAACCCGCATCATTTGTAAGAGTAATCTTATAAGGTTTCATCAATTATTTTTTCATCAACCTTGAAATCATTTTTGTTTTCCAAGCTGTATTATATTCCTGAGATTCTCATCTTTTTATTTGTTGTCTTGCATTTTCAACGAGTTCATCAAAACTTATTTTTTGTTTTAATTCCATATTATTTTTTGAGAAAGGATATTTTCAGTAAAGTATACTCTTACTTTAAATAATGAAAAATTATTTTAAAACATATTGACCATCTCACACCACATCTCAATATCCAAATCCTCAGCTCTTACATTTTCTGAAAGATTATTTTTCACGTAAAAATCTAATATTTTCTGTTTATCATATCACCCTGTAACTAAATTTTTTATAAGCTTTTTTCGTGCTCACGAAAATCAGGCTTTAATGAGTTTGAGAAAAGCTTCATCATCAATATCAGCAAAATCATTATGCGTTTCAAAGAGCAACACACTCGATTCAACTTTGGGAGCAGGAATAAAACTCTCTTTTGGAACGAGGAGTTGCTGTGAAACCTTGCATTTTTTTTGTACTATAAGACTGAGTGCAGAACTCTTATTTTTACGTTTCTGTAATATCCTATCTCCTACGTCTTGTTGCATGAGAATAAGCATTTTCTCAGGGGTGTTTTCGAGAGTATAGAGAAAGTGTCTGAGTATCGGAGATGTTATATAATATGGGATATTCGCAATCACACAGTATTTTTCAAAGCTTGGAGTAAACTTTAAAATATCTTGATTATAAATTTGAAAGTCTAGAGCTTGCCCTCTCTCCTGTGAGGGGAAAGTTGGAGAGAGGTACTCAGAAAGCTCTTTTTCTAATATATCAATCATATCTTGATCAAGCTCTACAAGATGTAGTGATCTTGGTTTTTGTTCTAAGAGTTTTTCTGTCAGGGCTCAATATCCTGGGCCAACCTCTACAACGTCACTTCACATAATATTTATAGATGCCACAATACTTTCTAATATATTTTCATCTACTAAAAAGTTCTGTCCAAGAGATTTTTTAGCATAAATTTTGTACTTTTGAATGAAAACTTCTGACATAGAGATATGTTATTTTTTATTGGAATGAGGGTACCTTTTTTTTCTAAGTTTTCAACAGTTATTATATTACCTAAAATGCTTTCACTTATTTGTAAAGATATTATTATTATAAAATACGTAAGAATATCTGATTTTTATAGAGAGACTGTGATACAATAATATTGATAGGACTGACAAAGTAACGCACATAAATTACTCGTGAAAATGCATACTCAAAACATTATCCTCAAGAAATTCAAAAAATATTTTACATATTTTTTGATGATTTTAATATCATTGCAACCAAATTATTTTTTGATAAACACACTACACTCTACCTATATAAATACTACTTGAATAGCTGGGGATTTCGAAATAAATAATGACAACACAGCTACTACTACAACATCAGTAACACTCAATATGGATTTCACTTGAACTGTACAAATGCGTTTTTGAAATACTACAGTTGCACGTGACAGCGCAACTTGGGAGGCATATAATACAAGTAAGAGTTGGAACCTCACTGGTGGAGTAGAAAAGAAAACTGTATACGCTGAGTTTGAAAATGCTTCTGGAGATTCAGTCTATGTTCAAGATGATATTATCCTAGAAACTATCCCATATACTCTTTGGTATGATGCGAGTGATACAGCAAGTATCACTGAAACGTGAGGAAGTGTCTCTCAGTGGAATGATAAGTCATGAAATAACTATCACTTAAAACAAAATGATAACGCAAGACAGGCTGAACTCCTCACCACTAATGAAATAGATTTCAATGGGAGTAGTGATTACTTCTATATTGAAAATCTTAATTATACGAATGTAAATCCTCTCGACGGACTCCTCGTATGTACTGTTTTTAGAACAGCAAATACAAATAATGGTCTTGCTTGAAACTGGTCATTTTTAGATTTTGATAGGAGTGAGTGGTTTAACTTTTTTAACAGGTGATCAAATATATGATTTTCGTATGACTCTGATGGAGTGATACGAGATATTCAAACTTCAGGAATACCTGTAAATGACAACAATTGGCATGTGAGTTGTGCGTCATATGATAACAGCATTACTGATGATACTGTCGTAACTATCGATGGAAGTACTGGTTTTAGCTGAGATATTGAACCAAATGGTGCTGTTATTGGAGCAGGACAACTTACACGTTTTTGATTTGTTTGAGATGGATCAGAAGCTGGAACAGAAAATGCAAATAGAAATAACTCGTATTATGATGGAACTATTGGAGAAATAATTTATTTTGATACGGCCATATCTGCTGCTGAGAGAAAAATTTTCGAATGTAATCTCTGAACAAAATGGTGAGTCACAATAAGTGGTTGTGTTACAAGCGATGACTCACCTATTGCAAGTATAGAATACTCTCCGGAGACTACTACTTCAGGAAGTGTTATAGCAACTCTCGTTAATCCATCAGAGACTATTACTATCACCAATAACTGAGGATCAAGTAATTACACTTTCACAACAAATGGAAGTTTTATTTTTGAATTTGTTGATGCAGATGGAAACACTTGATCTGTGACAGCAAGCGTTGACTGGATAGAAATTCCTCCTGTTATTTCCTCTACAAATTTCATAGATAATTCTATCTTACCGGGATGAAATCATGATGTCATTATTAATTACTCAGATGTTGATTCAGGAATAGATACAGCATCAGCAAATATAGAACTCTATAAATGGAACGGAGTTTCTGCCTACTGAGCAGATATCTCTGGAACAAATATAAGCACAACAAGTATTACAACAAGCACAGCTACTTATTCACTCAATAATCTCGTTTTCTGAAAATACCAGTATGTTTTTAGTATTTCAGATATTGAGGGGAATACTACAACAGAAATAGTAAATTTCTATATAGATGAACCAGAATTTATAGTGAGTGATGAACTTATAGATATTTGAGATATAAACAGTATTTCTGGAACTTTTTCAAATACCGTAACACTTACTGTGAAAACAGTTGGTGCAGCTTTTGATGTTTCTATGAATATGCCAGTTCCATCCTTAATCTATACTACAGAGAGTATCTCTCCTTGGAATACCAGCAATTGATTCTGATTTTCTTTTACTCCTTACAACAGTATTTCTACTATCTGAACAAATCAACTTGTTGCAACTCAAGTTGAAAATATAAACATAAATGGAAATAAAAATACCTACACTTTTGATCTCAAACTCTGAGCAATCTCTGAACTACAACAAGAAAGTTGAAACTATATGGGAAATATTGATTTTTGAATTACCTTTAATTATAATTAGAAACATGAGTTTTCTTAAGAAATACATATTCCAAATCATTATTATAATAATACTCTCATGCATATATAATATATCCTATATCTCGCCTGCATATGCAGGGAACGGAACTCTTTGAAATCCATTTACTCATATTTCTAATACTTATAATATAGCAAATAGTGGGAGATATTATTTTGATTTTGGAGGAGGGATTTTCGCAGCTGATATCGATACTGCTGAATGAGGGCCATGGATACTAACATTGCAATATTCTCATGCTGGAGGAACAAATCCAAATCTTAATATTATTTCTGAAAATACGAACCTGCCAATTACGACGACTGCCCCACTCTGAACAGATCAAAGTTCTGATCTCACACATTGGTGACATACGAGTAATGCTGCTTTTTCACAATTCGGAGATGTAACAAATATAAGATGGAAATGACAAACAAACCAGCATGCTCGAATTATTCACTTTACATCCCCTATTGGTATTGGTTATACTCAAACATGATCTGGAAATTTTAATGGGATAAATACAGGCTTTGCAACTCTTACATGACATAGTTCAAACCTCCCTGCATCTCAAACAAATGTATACAACAATCAAGGAGACCTGGCACTCACAAACTTTCCTTGGTGGAAATCTGGACAATACCATTGGGGAATCAAATGATGAGGAAATAGATGGGAAGTTGATGATTATAGTATATGAGTTTCGGATACCCTGCATCAAGTTTGGATACAATGAGATGATGATGTTATAGCTCCAACTATCAATTCTTTCACTCCTATAGAAAACAGCATTATTCCAAAACATAATTTTGATATAAACTTAACATATATTGACGATACTAACTGAGTCTGAATAAACGAAAAATACCTCAACAGTATTAATACAACAAAAAATATAGCTCCTGATGCAACAGTTACAGCAACAACAAATACTATATGGTGACTCACAGGTGGACCAGAGGCTATCACAAATGGAATCATCAGTTCAAACGGAGCTCTTGATTATGAATACCATTCAAACACTCCGAATGCTTTCGTAGAATTCGAGTGGAGTGAGTTACAAAAAATAGGAAATCTTAAAATATATAATCGAGTAAATTGTTGTAGTAATCGCCTGACTGGAGCTACTATCGAACTTATAGATGCAGGAGGTTCTACCGTGTATACACATACTTTATGAAATACATCATGAGTTCCTATCATTGATGTAAATTTTGTAGAACTTGGAGAAAAACATAAAGTACAGAAAGTTCGACTCACTTCAAACGGAGGAGCCAGTTATATCAATATTCGTGAGATAGAGATATTTCCAATAGAGGAGAAAATCGAACTCTACAAGTGGGATGGAACAAGTTGGGGAAATGATGTTGCTTCTACATATATAGATTTCGAAAATATTATAGAAACAATAAGTTCTGTAAATTATCCAACACTCTGAATTCCTTACGGAAAATATAAAGCTATAGTCAAAGTTGCAGATACCAATAATAATAGAACAACTCAGGAACAAATATTTTATATAGATGAACCTGAGTTTATAGTCAGCGATGAACTCATAGACATCTGAGACTCTTACAATTCTACAACAAGTTTCTCAAACACGGTAACACTTACAGTGAAAACTATTGGAGCTGGATTTGATCTCACAGCAAATATGCCAGTTCCCTCTCTCAATTATTCTCCAGACAGTATTACACCTTGGAATGGCACAACAGGATTTTGATTTGCACTGACACCATATACAAGCATTTCTACTATTTGAAATAATCAGATTGTTGCAACTCAAGTTGAAAATATCAATACAAATGGAAATAAGAATACATACGCCTACGACCTAAAACTCTGAGCTCTCGTTGAAATGCAACAAGCAAGTTGAGACTATATGGGAAATATTGATTTCGGGATAGAATTGGAGTATTAAAGTTTGAGTGCTGGAAGAATAGTTTCTTCTAATACCTCTTTTGCATGTTCTAAATACTTGGTTTGAATATCTTGAGCCATTAATATATCTACAATTTTCTTAACATTATCGTCAACTGTTTTTTGTTGTTGTTCTCTATCACCATTTCAAGCCTGTGCTTCAGAAGAAATTTGTAGAGAACTTGCGAATAAGACAAGAGCTTCTGTATTTTGAAAAATATTATCCTTCATAAAAATCCATGAGTATGAATAATCACTATTTCCCTTCGTTTTAATTCCATTACTATCTATTCGTGAAGAGTAAATGAGATCAAATACTACATCTTCAATCTTATTAGTATTTTGTAAAACACTTGCAGCGTCAGACATAAATTCGTGGATATGATGAGAATCTGTATTTTTTAAAAATTTTGAAACTCCTCAGGAATCACTAAAATTATATGATCTAAATTTTCAATGTGTAAATCATATTTGCTGTAACGTAAAATGCATTAATTCATTTACAGTAACCATATTCATATCTTCTTCCGTATTTATAAGAGCACTATTTATGAATATTCTGCTTACATTATCAACTCATCATAGGTTTTGCCATTCAGGATCATGGGCTAATGTAAAAAAAGTGTGCTACTTTTGCTTCAGATTTCTGTTATAAATCCAAAGAGAGATAAAGGAAATAAGT
>JAVCKV010118467.1:6511-19576 GCA_032274145.1 Herpochondria borealis | reverse complement strand
AAGACTTCAAACAACACACTGCCTCTTTCTCTTCATCTGACAGTGCATCAGGGCAACCGGATTGGAGCTTCACCACGTCGCTTTCGAAGAGTGGGTACGTAATGAGATGAGAGCTCTTCCCAATGTACTTATCACCGAGTTTTCAGTTAAACAGTGGCTCTCCCGGTTTATCCGCCGACTCAAAAATACCGTCCTGGAGGTCCTCAATGTCATTAAGACAGTCCTTGAGGGATCGGGAACTTGTCTGCATTTCTTTTGTGACCACAAAGATTGCGGTGAGGATAAGCTGCCTCCTGTAGCCGGTCACTTCCGCTGAACGCAAAAATTATTAATTAATAACTCCCCGTATACTACCCTAGATGGTGGTTTTGATTTACAGTGTAGCTGCACGATCTTCGGTGATGTTTTGCACCGCTTTACAGCCCCTCGAGGAAAATGGAGCGGGGGTGGGAGCGTCCGTCCCAGATCGGCGTGATGCCATCGGTCCAGCGCCTTCGGCCGCTCTAGAGGGCGCGCGTATACCGTTTGCGATTGGGATCGGGGCCGCCAGGCCGGCGAAGTCGCGCTCGTCCCGTCAGCCGAGGAGGCGTCAAGCGATCGAGAAGATCACGGGTGGGCGTTCCATACGGAGGTACTAGACCACGCGCAGCCGCGCGTTCACTCCCATGGACCGCGGGGACCGTCCTAGTTGCAGGTGCACCTAGGGTGGCTTCTGTTTCAGCGCGACATAACCGTCGTTAGGTCGCAGGTAAATCACCTGTGGCGATAGACGACTCACCCGTGGCCACACAGCCGCGGATTCGAAATCCCCTCCGCGCTGTTGGGTTCGATGTGGTTCAAAGGCTGGTTTCACCCCGCGGCGGTTGTTATTTTGCAGAAAGAGGTGGCACCCGGGGTCGCACGGTGCGCTGAATGGATAGTCGCGGAACAGCTCGAAGTCAATCGTTTTTATTACTATCCCTAGTTGACAGAGAGGGTCCTCGTGCCTAGGTCACTAGTGACGTGAGACCTCCTGCAGAAAAAGTACCCACCTGGTACGAGATTGGAGCTCTTGGTCGTGTTACACATGGGGCTTGCCCAGGTTGACGTTTAAAAAAAAGCCCAGAAGGGGCTATTTTCACGCCTTAATGGCGGCTATTATACACCCCGGCAACTTCGTCTTGAGCCTAGTCGCAATGCACGGCCCGTCGGAAGTCCACCTAGCTGAGCTGTTGAGCAATTCAATTTTACTACAAGGCCAGGAAGAGGTAGAACAGTTTTTTTTCTGTAGGGACTGTGGCGGTCCCAAGCAGCTGCAAGCCTCTTCAAGAAAGCGGTCTCCCCGCGGCGCTAGCTGACCAGCGAGCTATGGGGATGGACATGTTTTTAATAGCCGTCTGTGCCATGTTTAAGGGATTTACTTTAGCGTCTCGTGGAGGGTGAATTCAAAAGTTGGAGGACCTTGAAGATTACAACGTGCGCGAAAAGCTGTTTGCAATCCCGCAGGCGGTTCGGCAGTATCTGTCATGTGAGCCCACTGTGAAATCCCTTGCTCTGGGTATGCCATACACAGCAAATTATGTAACCCGCCTGCTGGTTGAGGCGTTTTGCCAGTACGAAGGCCTTTTCCGGCCGTCCTTTCGCGTGCGGTTCGCGTGTGTAGCAGAATGTATGCACGGTTGAGTGCTGGTGATCAGGAATATGGATATGATGCGCGAGCGCGTGCATTTTGTCGTTCAGCCCTAGCCGGTGGTTCACCGGCTCGAATGGCTTGCCCAGGAAAGTCTTACTCTCCGTATTGGTGACACGGAGTGGAGACAGACGCGACTGGAGAATAATTTGAGCTCCGCGGCAAGCATGCCGTCGGCTTTTATTCTCTACATGTGGTGCAATGGGTTGCACGAACCGTACTGGTTCATGTTGGTAAAATTCTTGGAGGCTTACAACCTTCGAAGGGTGCCTCTCATATCGATCTCTAAGGTGCGCCAACTCGGTGTATGGGCATCCACTGAGGCGGATCCCGTAGTCTTGGAGCAGCCCGCTCCATGGATTTCGAACGGGGACGGGACACCAATGTCGACGGCGTTCATGTAAGTAGAGAACTTTGACCTGGTTTTGTTTCCGTCAGCTAATGGAGACCATGGTAAATGCCATGGTCGGGGCGACTGCAACGTAGAATACGGCGACCGCTGGCGCTTCAAAACGCGTAGCTCGTACCGTTATACGACTAGTACTAGTTTGAAAGGAGTAGGGGCCAGTCGTAGAGTGCACACAGGTCAGTGATAGTGCCGAAGGGCCAGCTTTTATGTCCTGGAAACCATATAGTATGCTGACGGCGTAGTTGGGACACACCGCTAAGGCGCGTGAATGTAGTGGTGGCTCTGGGGCGACAGATGGGTGACGCTGGATTTTGGGTGCCTCCTCGCAAAACCGACGATCAACCCCCGCCGACCCTGAATCTCCCAGCTGTAATGACTAAAAAAGGCTTTCCATTGGTCACCAACGGTCTGCTGGCCGTTTTTGTTGTTGACATATGTGCTGCGCCCGTCTGCGCAAGAGAAAGTGCCTATTCGCGAGGATGTGCGATACATCTTAGAAAACATACCGTCTGATGACGGTGTGGTTGGGGCGTTCCGCGCAATATTTATTGGGTGGATACGGGAAGACTAGCCCATGAGCCTTCAATTTTTTTTACCGCCGTCGACAGACGGCGAGCAAAGTGGGAGATGGGATAGCTGCCCGTCGGTTGAAACGATACAACTTGTACCACCGTGTAGTGAAATAGCGGTATATTGCCTTTTCCAGCACGATTTTGCGTGGTTCCTACGTCATGTAGGTTTAACCTGTCCAATAATAGTGGAATTACTATACTCCATCTTCGGACGGACGATTGGCGCGGATGCCCTCAAGGTTATACTCGGGTCATCGGCGGTGGCCTTCGCCCGAAAGTAGTTGTGGTTCATGGGGCGCCACTGGCTATACGGCTATTTGAGGCCGTGCCATTTCAACCTAGTCACGGCTAAGATTTTCCGTGATTCTATCACGGTTAATAATAGCCTTTTCCGGATTTTCACCTATTAGAAGTCATTAAGGACCGTCATATGACAGTTGGAGTTTTTCATATGGACTCGTTCGTTGAAAATGGTCCAAAAAACTATTCGGGTGCCCGTACTGGGCTTACTTGAACAATAATGAGGTTATCGTGGTCTGCATTATAGCGCTGGTGCAATGTAAGGATAAATTTGAGGCCGCTAGCAAGCGCTGCATGTAGACGGCGGAGGAACACCTCGCGCTCTTTCTTCGTTGGTTCGCCCGTTTTTCCGACGTGCTCGACGCGGGCTCACTTATAACTAGGTCAGGTGGTACGCTGTCGGACGACAGCGCACCAGGTGACTGCGTAGTTTAGTCTTTGCTCGGGGAGGTCGAAGCTTTTTCCGTCCGCGTGCTCGCGTAATCAAGAGGAAGTGGTGGTGGAGATAATCTTCGTACGGCGAGATCTCATCATCCACTGGGTTGTATAAACCTAATAAATAGGGCACATCGGTCTCGACAGAGCGTCGGGGACTTGGTGGACATTCCTGGGCGGTACATGACTGACAATTCCACCTAAACTAGGAAAGGAACCAACGCATCAGTCTTTCAGACAGTTTGTTGAGTTTCATCAGCCACCGCAAGACGTTTTGGTCGGTACGCACTAAGAATTATTTACGTTCCACGTACTTTCTGAGCGTTTGAAACTCCCAGACCCCGTTGAAGAATTCTTTCACCCTGGTCGGATGAGTCAATTGGGTCTTTTAGAAGGCCTTTGAAAAGTACTCCAGAGGTACCCATACATCGGGGTGTAAGAGAGACTGCTGCTGCTACAGTGGTACAGATCCGGTCTTATTGCCGAAAGAATCTGTGTACATCATTAATTTCCCTTCTTTATTGGGCAATCCAAGAATGGGAGGGTTAAGCAGCGCTTTTTTAAACGTCTCTGATGGCGCCACCTCCTCGTCAGACGGCGAGGAATAGTCAAGGTGCGCGTCATTATTCAAAATAATTTGAGAGGGCGTGCTATTCCCAAAAAGTAGCGGACTAACAGTCGGTAGACGTTTGCCGCGCACGGGAAGTGAAACTTCTGCTTCATGTCCGTATTGAAATCTTTATAGGCGAACACCATTGCTTTAGCGGTCGCCACGGCCATAAAACCTGGTGAGAAAATGAACCATAGGTATTCAACCCGGGGTTGTAAGAAGCTGCATTTATTTGAGCATAAGGAAATTACAGCTTCTCCCAGCAGCCCAAGGAGTTGTTTCACGTCCTTGAGGTGCTGAAGTACCTCTTTCAAATGACAAATTATTATAAAACGAAGCACGTTTGCCACCGAATGCCGCTCAGGATTACATACAGAGCGCGCTATAATATGAAAGTGGGCATTCCAGAGGCCAGAGGCTATTCGTCGGTATTTTAAGGTACATACGTGCTACTTGAACATCGTCTTCTACTATTCCTCCGGAGGCAGGCATATTTCCAATACCCCTGGTTGCAGTATAGGTTCGTGAAGACTTCAGCGTCCAATTGACTTTCATTTCAGCCCTCCGTAAACGGTAGCGGATAGGACTTTGCGACGTTGAGCTTTCTCAAACATCGGTAGTAGACGCAGAAACGGAGCTTACCGTCCTTTTTCTGGGCTAACATAACGGGCGACACCTTCTTCTTGTTAGCCGGTTCTAACACCCCCGTGGATAGCTGATCGCAGTTGGTTCCTCTATCAAATTCTTCTGAAGCGGGCTCGCACTGCAGGAAATGGCCCTAATATGTTTCGATACATCCTTGAAGTTGATGCAATGCGAAAACGCACGCACCTTCCCCAGGAGGCCGGGAAGCCACATGGCAGAGTGCTTTTACAGCATCGCCATGATGACTTCTTTCAACTCTTCTTCCACCTAGTGGGAAAGGTCGATTTGGTCGTGCAACTAATCGGTATATTCCTCCTGATTCTATGAGCACAGCGCATCAGAGCCAGCTGAAATCTGAATCTAAAATCTGAAGCAAGGCCTTGAATCAGCAGTCAGCCAGCGTTTACTACCGCGACGGGAGTCCGGATGGTAATTGTCACCACCATCCCTTTGGGTACTCGGCTCGGTATCGTGCCAAAGTTAATCAAGAGAATGCGGATGGATCGGTGTGGTGTAGCCTCAGAAACTCCATTGGCGACCCGGATATTGTGTTAATCCAAGGCGGCTGCCTTCGGTTCGAAGAATACAAGACCACGGGCCGTCGTGGGGACCTGCACCCATAACTGGTTGTGAGCCGGCACCACCGTATGGTTATCCAAGCGAACACCGTGGGGGAACAGAGGCTCGTTGACCTTATTATACGGCTGCGCATCGTCCGCGACTCGGGTAGGTTTACCCATGTAGACCTCGTCACGAGAGGTGCCGTGTTTGCACACGAGGATGGGTGCGGCGGTTTTATCGTCTTGCTACCAGACTTTTTTTGCTTACGCGGTCCGGTGTCAGCGACACGGGGAACTTGTAGCGATATTCGTTCGGGTTTCCCAGTGGGGCCCACGAGTGCCAGTATTTTACCGACGTTGGGGTGACTTGTAGGTCCTTCATTTTGGTCGACGACTAGCATGGATAAAGCCCTGCGTGTCCTGGGTGTCAGCTGAAGCCAGTAGCACGTGTGATTTGTAGATGTCGGTCGACGAACGACGTGTTGGTGTAGCGACTGAGGGAGGCGGCGACGGAAGTGGAAAGGAAAAAATGTATATATTACTACCACCGTCCTCCGGCTCCCAGGAACTACAACAGCTGCCAGGCTGTGGTGGGGATGGCTCGTGCCGTAGCTTATCTAAGACCATCTCCCGGTTTATTCCGACTCATGATGGCCATTTGAGTCAATCGTTGGCGGATACGAGTCCGCTGCCACCGCCACAGTGTTGGTGGGTAGGTTGGCAATGGTGGCCTCACTATTGTCGCCTCGAAATATTTCCAATTTAGGTGGCAGCCTTTGGTCCACTGCAGATATAGCAGATCCACTGCAGATATGGCATATCTGGGCTATTTACCATTGACAGCAGGCGCGAGTAGGGCGGGTGCTTTGTAGGGCCTACGCACCGCGCAGTGGATCCGCCGATCTGGAGCGTGCCCGCCCTGCCGCAACAAAAAAATGTTAAAAATTCCATGCGAAGAACACGCGTTTTGCCAGGATCAGGGAGAGGCAGTCGAAGTTGGTGTGCCCTTCCACCTTGCAGAGGCTCCAAAAAATCTTTTGAAAGTCCCGCGGTATGGCCCACAGGGATTGCCAGACCTGCTCTGGTGGTATCACCGTGCAGAGATCGACTGGAAATCTGCCCAGTACGTCCTCGTATTTCCCCTGCAGCGGTAAGATGCTTCTCATAGATTTATGGAAGCGTAGAGTGCTGCTACGACGGAGCGGGCTTTCATGGGGCTAACTGCGATCTCGTCGTCACCGAAAAGATCCTGTCCCCATGGGACTACCTCATAGCGAACGCTGGCCCAGTTGGCGGTGTTCACACTAGCCGACGGCGCACTGGGAAAAGACGGCGTAGATTCTCCGGACGTATCTCGGTGTCCAGTGGGCCATGTCGCGGACGATCTTCATCGGGTCCCAGAATTTTCCGTGAGAATGGATGAAAAGAAGAGCAAAAAGCCAGGTGACTGGCAGGGGATGGGGCAACAGGAATGGACAGGACAGTTCGTAGGACATGAGTCCGAGGGCGCAAAGACGGTGTGAGCCGAGGTTGCTTTCCGTAGCAAAAAGAAGAACCAGTAAGGATTTTTGTGTTGAGGGCGAAAGTTGCAAGGCGGAAGCCGTGAGGAAAAACTGGATGCCGCAGTGATGAATGTCTGTTACCCGATTTTTGAGCTCCAGCCGAATTCTTTCGGTTACAATACCTTGACTGGCGCGTGATTGCGTGTCTGCAACGTTGAGTGGGCCCTTCAGCCGAGTGATCATTTAGACTCTGCAGTAGCGCAAGAGTCACTTAAGTGCAGGAGACTTGGCGCAGACAGTCATGTATTGTATCTTGCCGAAGTACAATTTCATTTATTGTGCTCTGTCCCCAGAGGTTGGTGAAATTTCCGATGATTTTACTTCTGACCCGAGATAATCTTTCCTTCCTCCTTGTATTAATTGCCGCTACCGAGACTACACATGTAATACCTCCCCTTACTGGGATATGTCACGCTAAATTATGGAAAGACGTGGAAACGGTGTAGGTCACTGAGCTACCGTATTCCTGACCAGGGAATGTAAAGTTAACGGCCTTGCTCGGTCCGACGTAGGGTCGGGAGAGCTCGTCTTAGTGAAAACAGCGCGAGCTGTGCTTTTTTCCCTGAACAGGTAGGCGAGCCAAATATCTCCGTAGTATTCCGATTGCTCGATGTTTTTGTAGAAATGGCAGACCAACATTCACTAAATTTCAAGTTGGCCCATGCAAACATCTTGGACCTTGAAGTCGGTACTCTTCAGGCAGTACAGTACGCAGATTTCTCGGTTTGGGTGTAGAAACGGGGCCCATTTGAAGGGATGAAAATCGGCCCAATTTCGGGTTGAGAAACCAATACCAAATTAAAGCCCAAATAGAAAATGCATTTCCGCACTGCCGTTTGCTCGGAACCGTGGAATTAGAGCTAATTTTATCCCACGCAAATTAGTAAATTCAGGAAGTTTGGCCTGATTAAGACATTTTGGCATTAAATGTCGGTGTGAAGCGCGAGCGTGGAAATTGGTCTCATATGCCTCGAAATCACATAGGAATTGTATTTCAGGTCATGAGGCACGTACAAGTTTGCCTGATTATTGCACCACAATGTATTTTCTTTTGCCGTTATTCTCTTAAATGCCCATGCATTGTGCCGTAATAAGCACTGTTGCAGTACGTTACCGCTCTATCTTGGCAACCCACCTGGTATATTATTCCAGGTGCACGAGGTACCAATCTAGTTTCGACAGGACTGTATTATACCCTCCCTGCAGTAATGTTTTCGTGTTTCGTATCGTTCGGTTCTGCTGGCTCACTTTTCACTGCGTTGTCCAGACAGGCGCGGTGCACACGTTCGTTCAGATCCAACACAGAAAATGGACTCCCACGAGCATTGCAGCCTTGAATAAATTTCCAAAGACGTCTTACGACACGCCAACCGTCATCCCCCATCACGAAAAGGCTGTACACCGCGTAGAAGCGTTGCTCTGCTGTCTAATCACCACGAACAGTCGGACGCTCAATCGAAGACGTGTCCCCGCTCTTCCCTATCATTGACAGAAGAAACCCTCTCGTCACGGTATGGTCTCCGTACATTCGCCGCTTAGAGTTTCTAATCTTCTCAGGAAAGTACCTTGCCTTACGGCATTCTTGAATTGATAATATTCTACTCCACCCATGCCTGAAAAGTTGTTAAAAATTTCCTTGCCTTTCATCGTGCTTCGGTTTTCCTCCTCCCTTTCGGGCAGCTTACTGTTCACCCCTCAGTGATACGACCCCGACGCGTGCTCATTGACTTGTCCGGTTCTTCCCAATTCGTGCAGTACTGGCTCCAAGAACGCCGTGTTGATATTCTCCCTGAACTTTCACAGGAGTCTTTATATGCTTTCCTTTCGTCTTTCTAGCGGCGCAGTTTGTCGTTCGAGCATTACACACAGTAGGCTGGTCCCAGCGCGTTCGCAGGCATCGGCTGAACCACTTTTTCCATTTCTTATCCAGCTTTTGCAGACGCCAAATCCAGTCACGAAGAAGTGTGAACTCCACCCTGGTGATGTGCGCGGACGCGTGTTGGTTCTTTTCCAGTCGATTTTTGAACGGCCTGTGCGCCATTTTAAGTACTACATCACTGAATTACACCCGTGACCAAAGGAAGAGATTTTTAGGACACAAAGCACGAGCGCACTGAGGATTCTCGTCTTTTGAAACTACTTCCCTTACGTTTGACTGCGCCGAAATTAATAGTCGCACGTGCTTATGTACCCAAGAACCGTACGGAAAAGGTTTCCTTGTCTTAAAAGTTGACCTGAAATTGTTAGCATGTTTCGGCACTTCGGACCGTCTGGTTGTTCATTCGTACGTGAAAAACCATGGAAACCAGAGTTAGCAGCTTCTCCGGAAACAAGAAGGAGTCCATGGAGCTTATTTTGGGGTGTCATTAGAAGAAGGGGGCGGAGAACATGCGCATGGAAAACTTTGTCTTCATGGAGATTCTTCGAAACCTGTCGAACTTACCCTTTTTCCACTTCAGTAAATCAACCTCCTCTTGCAGTTCTTTCGCGCACGCGATGCCCACTGCTTCTATCTCAAATTTAGTACGCTCATCATTCCTACGAAGAGGAACATATAGCTGTTCATATTGCATGGACAAATGCTTGCTTTTTAGCAGAGGATTCCTTGTTTCTTACGAAATTTGGATAATGAACAAGCGGCACTTCTTTTGCTGGACCTCTGTTTTCAGTTGACAGACCGAGTGCCCTTTCTTCAGATGGCCGTTACTGTCAAGCATACGGGTCGCCTTTTAAAGCGCTTTTAAAACCGCATGTACCAAACTAGTCTATCATGCACTAGAGAGCCGTAAAGCAGACTTTACCCTTTCACTTCATCTACTTCATCCCGTCTTCGCACTTTGTAGAACGTGCAGAAATATTTTTTATTCTGTATGCGCAAATCTGACATGGCTTTTTCTGCAGGATAGTTTCCAAAGAAGGACAAAAGATCCACAAACACCTTGGATTTTTCCCGTGCGACATGATACTACTCTTCCTTCGGTTGCTCCCTTCAACAGGTCGGCATCAACGAGTCGAATGTTTCGCATATTAAACCAGTGCGGTACAAATGTGATTACGCGCGTGAATGCTAAAGTTTGGCGCATCTCCACGGTTATGCCCAAAGGCATCAAGTACATACCAGTCACGCTGCGAATGTCGAATATTTACATGTGTTGTTTGAAACCATCAGCGTATTTAGCCATTCCGTACACCTAGAATGGAGTTCCTCACGGGATTGTGCCATCGCGTTGGCTTTGTTGCTTCTGCAACTTGGGTACAACGCGCCTTCCTGAGACCCACATCGGAAAGGCTTTCACGATTTTAGTCGCTACTTCACGTACGTAGGGACCCTCGCTCTGCCGCGTTTACTTCTTTAACCACGCAAGTCTCTCTTTTTTTCGTACGTATGGATTACAGAGAACGCCAAAAAATACAAGCGATGCCTCTACGAGCTGTTGAGGAGTCCGTGCGAAATAAGAAGCAGAGACCCCCAGGAAACAGAATGAGAATTCCTGGATTGTCTTTTCCTCCATGGTACGTTGATTGGACGTCCTGGCTCCGATGGCGGCCTCAGTTTTGAACACCAGCGCGGAAAGAAGGTTGTAAAATTCTTGTTTTAGAGTTTAGCAGCCTTGTACCATTTTGCGATTTTGATTCGGAACCACACACCCCATGTATCGCACTCTTCCCTCCTCTTCGAAAGTGTATGATTCACTCGGCCACGTTTTTGTGGTCCATCAATGCTCTGAGTGATTGAATATTACACTTTGATTGCTTATTGTTTCTCGGGGTTGCGATCCGCATGGTATGAAAACCTTGTCTTCATTTTGACAGGGGAAAATCGAATCCATGTACACGCAATCGCGCAAGATCCGCACCAGATACAAGGCTCCTGTTCTGTACAATGGGATATTATTTAATGTCGATGAATTGTTCGCACGAACCGTTGTAGCTTTGATGAACCGTGCGAAATAATGCGTCATTGGTTACGTTGCACTTCGCCCATTCCGTTAGAAACGCAACGCGTACGAAATCTCCGAAGTGCTTCAACACTTCATTTGCCGTCTTAATAATTTTCTTGTTCACTACTTGTCGTCCGACGTCTTCAACATGGAGTACTCTTTCCAGGTTCAATAAATTCTTTCTCAGATTTTACTAGAACTTCTTCCCGAAAGACTTGTATGTACATAGGTGAACATAGCAGTTCGCAGTTGGTAAAGCGCTGCAAACGAGGCGGTACTAATCAGCGCTTTGTTGGTTGCTTCCGGATAAGAATACGGTTGACAAGAGACATTCCCACCGTACAATTATCTTTATCCTTCTTTATACTTTCCGCGGGATTATGGAAGTGGGTTTCACTGCAGACTTTGCCATCATTTGAACTGTACTTAAAGCCTGCGTGCTCCGTTCTTCTACCTACTCGTCTGTCTATGATGTTTCACAATCAATTTCGCCGTGCGGCATGTCGCCGCCAGTTTTGGCGTAAGTAGGTGCTGTCGAACGCTCATCCATGACTTTTACGATGTGTTGCTCACCGGAATCATCCATCGCGTCCGCATTTTCTTCGTTTTCCTCCGGCGGGTTTCCTTATGTTGAATCCGCTGCGGAATCATCCTATTCAGTATTTACCTTGCATTTTTGCAGAAGAGGTATATGTTTCAGACAGTGTAGAGAAAAAACACGTTCAGCATTGTTATGGGCATTTTAATTGCAGAACAGCTGACAGGGTCACTCACTTTGCGTGCATGTCTCCGATTATGCGCATTGATCACATGGCGTGGCAGTCTCATATTATTGTATCGTTTTAGCGTTTGCCCGGCGTGATCGGGTGGCCCGCTACGTTTCTCAACGTACTGGATTTTGCGGGAACTCCAGTTGGACTGTGAGTCTCCGAGTAAATTCCTTCAGTACTGAGATAGTTTTGGTTTGATGTCGGAGGAGTCGGATTGACGTCCGGAAGCGGGCGTAGCGGATCTTCTTCCGTACGTAAATTCGTTTAAAGGAAAGATAATTAGTTTCATTCAACTGCTACATCGCAGACACTGTCTTTGAACGATGCTGATGATGTGTTTTTTATTAATAATTGTACCGGCTAAATTAAAATGTTATATAAACATCACTGCCTCTTTTCCGAGTGTCTTTCAGCGGGATTAGTATTTTTTAGCCGTACGAAATTTACTGTACATGTATACAATAATATTTACAGTACTGGAGAATTAAACTACTTTACGTGGGCAATGGTTAAAATTAAATAAATTTATGAATTTTGATTATAATTGTTATTACTTTTTATTACTTCTTAGTATGTATATGTCACCCCGAGTAAACTGTAATGTATAACTCAGTTACTCTTAGATAATTTACATTGGTACATTTAATTTTACAGTACTGCGCTGAATTAATTAAAAGTGCTCGTACGTGGGTAAGACGAATGTCCGGCCCGACAATGGAAGCACATGTAAAACGGTTAAATTCATATCCGTATGCGATCAATCCCTAAGGGTGTCTCTGTAGAAACACGTGAAGTAAATGAGCCCAGATAATCTGCAAAATTTATATAGACGTACAGTTTGACTCGTAATAGACGTACGTGTGATCGGGCCATTGGCACGACAAGGTGTAGGCACCCTCATACGTTCAATTTGGTGTTTGCCCAGATCAAAATTATTCGCCGGTGTTAAGCCGTACGGACAGGTGAGATAGTGCGTTATCCTCCTGATTAAACGATACGGCCGACACTTTACAACCATGTGTGCGTATTGTTTGTTGTTCGCGCAACTGCGGATACTGGTGGACCGTATCGAAAAATAGTGGACTGCCTTACAGCGATAATTTGGGCCCTGAAAGTTGAATGCAATTAAAATATTAACTATAAGTTTAAAATTATGATTCTACATACGATGCATTCAGTACGTGTCTGCAGTAGGTAGATGTTAGTTTTGAGATTCTTTCCTAATTTCTTGTTGGAGTGTACTAGTTAACGTTACTTTATATCCACAAAAGAGGGGGAAGGGAGAGCGGGATTGGAAAGGGAGGAAGGGCGGGTGGAGAGGTCGGAAGGGTGGGGTGGAGAGAGAACCAGCCCTCTCAATCTCACCCCACCTTCTCTCTTGGGCCCGCAATCACTGCACTTTGAACCGCGCACTCCTTTCCTGAAAATATCCTTCCCTGCCCTTCCGCCCGCTCTCAATTACGTCTCAAAACTGGCCCGTCTTCCCTCTCCGCCTCATTATTCCTCCCCTCTCAACCTCGCCTTCCTTTCACTCAAAAGGTTGCCTACTCTCGGCCTGGGGGGGGGGGGGGGGGGGGGGGGGGGGGGGGGGG
>JAVCKV010118356.1:403-19580 GCA_032274145.1 Herpochondria borealis | reverse complement strand
TGTAAAATCGCAACATCAATCGGAAGATCATCCACGGCTGTCCGGAACTTCCGTTTGAACCCAGAGGGAAAGAAAAAAAAGAAAAGGGGACCAAGCTCAGTCTCTAACTGCAGGAAAGACGCGATTTTTTGCGTAAAGCCAGTTAAAATCTGGTTTATGCTCAATACATAAGCGACGAACTGAACCTTTCCGTAAGTTTGCACAGGATTCAGAAGGTAATGCAATGCTACGGTGAACTGGAGTTCTGCAAAGATGAAATGCAGCAAAACATTCAGCAGCGCCTCGAGACCGCGAGGTTCAATTTGGTTTCCGAGAGGGTGAAATGGAATATGTAAGATTGGGGCCGTATCGTCTTTTTGAAGAATTGAAGTTTAACCTAGACGGCCCAGAAAGTATTGCTTTTTATTGGCATGAACTTCAGAAAGAGCCACATGTTCTCAAGGCGAAAGAACAGGAGCGGAGGGTTGATGGTCTGGGGGGAATTCTCTGAGCTTGGTCAGTCAGAATTGACTATTCTGGAGGGCAACCAGAACGCTGTGAAGTACTGCGCTACCTTGGAGAATTATTTACCGCCTTTTGATTGCATAATGCTTCCAGGTTCCTGGATATTACAGAAATAAAGTGCTAGTATCCATACTGACAATATCACCAAGACCTGGTTCGACCGGAACTCTATCAAATGTTTGGACTGGGCTGCAAAAAGTCCAGACCTTAACCCAATAAAGAATTTCTAAGGCGTTTTCAAGGAGGTTTTATGCACAAATGCGGTAGTTTAGCTCCGTAAAAGACCTTAAAGCGTGCGTTTTGGAAGAGTAGGCGTATTGTGAGCGCCACTACTTGTACTATTTGGTAAGGAGTATGCAAAAAAAGGGGTTTGAAGTCATGAATCACCACTGAGGCGCTATAGACTATTTAACGCCTTACTGTTGTTTTTATGTCCTTAAAACGGCTTAATGAGGTGTGCTCTTTTAAATTATTGCGGACCTCGCAATAACCTATAATTTTTTAAAAAAAATCAGAAAATTCCTGACAATTCTTGTGAGGTGCCCATCGCTTTTATACTCTCATAAGTTTGTCAGGAAAAATGGGAGGTTATGTAACGGCTAATATTTTTCGATATATGGGAAAATTGCGGCTCTTTTAAAATTATTTCGTACACTGTAATGGTGTGCTCAATTGGAGCAAGCTTGAGTTGGATAAGTGAAGTTTTTAAGATGATTGAGCTCCTAGCGATACACAGGCTCTAAGAAACTCATTTTCTGCCTCTAACTAAAATTTGGTACATCACTGCCTTCTCTTGACATCTCTCTACGGGCCGAACCGTCTGCGGAACAGAAACCAATGAAAGGTTCATTGAAAGTAATTTTTCTTAGCTGCTTTCATTAAGCATGAACCCGTGTATGTAGATTGAGGGATGCATGTTACAAAAATCTTTTACCGTGCGCGTACAACATCCTAATATGGTTCACGGAAATTTTTCAAATTTAGACGCCACGCGGGATATCCTAACGTAACCACCACGTACTGTACCGGTAGTTCATTCCCTCCTGGCGATGAAGAACAGCAAACGTCGGCCTGCCTACTGTACAGGTTTAAATGCACGAAAATGGCAAGGGATATTGCATGTGCAAAGTCTTTTGTGTAGTTCGTGGCGTCACCAAAAAATTCCGATATCATACTCCGCGACCCATATTGTGGAGCAGTTCAGGGAAACGAGTTCTCGGAAATAGATTTGTTCGCCTCGGGGGCAGACTATTCTGTACAATGGAGAGGAAATGTTGAAGAGTTGTACTAGTAACCTGCAGACTTGGGCATAATCGCTTTTAGGTCCATCGTAACTACTGTGCTGTACGTAAATGAACCATATTTTTCTGCGAGCATATTCGAAGTACATGCCTGTTGGAAAAAAGAAACGGGAAACGGTTTTGAGGATTTCTGTCCACGATTACTCATCACCATTACTTGCAGTTTCCGTTTTCTAAGAGTATGATACACCTTTAAACGATTAGTCTTGTACATTACATTTTCCTCAAGTCGGAATCGTTCTATTTTCCACGAATGCAGTACAGTTCAATGAGACATTTGATCCTATTAAATTGTAACAATTTACGACTTGAGGAAAATGTTTTTATAAATGGTAATTTTTTTGAATTCAGGTACTTTTAAAACATCAGAACAATTTCATAGATATATGCTGAAAGCCGGTGATACTTTCATGCCAATATGGAAGGTATTCATTAAATTGTGTTGGAACGAAAGGACTTAACAATTTATGTAAATCAGTAGATTACTTTTTAAAGGCTGGTTGTTTTTGTTCAACTAATATGCATGAGACATGTATTTTTGAAAATGTTGAAGTGCAATTTTGCTTAATTAAATACACAGTATTAGTATTTTTATTTTGAAAGAAATACTTTTAATCACACATTGTAATGTAACGTATTCGAATAATTTTATGGTTCATAGATACATTTCCGTTTCACTATGTCTCCATTACTGCCGCTACTTTTCTTGATAATATCACCAGCTATTCCTTTTACAAGTTAACAATTCCATTACTAGTTCAACTATTATTTTCACAAGTCTATAGTATTATTCTCGCAATGAAAATTTTTAATATTTTCGTCAATTACTTAGTATTCATTGACAGAAACTTTTCCTACTTTTTGAAATAGATTATACTTAAAATTATTTCAAGTATACTTATTCGAATCAATATTATATTATATAGGTGCGATTGATTTTACTTAGTATTTTGCTTATTGGTGGTTTATTATCATATTAAACGTGTTTAATCTCTCGTAATCTTGATGGTACGATGAATGATGTTAGCTTTGGACATGTTATTATTATTATTACATTGTACGTATTTAATTGGTCTATTTTTTCAATTATTTTCTTACTATTATAATTGATATCTACATAATTTTTTCATATTGTAGCGAAGTGAATCATCTGAAAATAAAAAACCTTTTTACCATTTTGCGGTGACATTGGTCCCGGTAGCAGTACATTTGAGCACAAAATGTTAATGTTAAAGACTCCGGTCCGTCAGTCGCGCAAGTCTTGCGCGGTCCGCCGGGCCAAATTCGCAGCCTGGAAAGCGAAGGCTATCACCTTTCCGTTACATTACTGTCGTTTTTCATCGAAGATTATAGGAAAGTGTTATATGGTGATTGCCCTGCAATGCGTTTCTTGCATCACTCTCGCTCTCATTAAACCATTCTTCCTGTCCCCTTCCTCCACGCAGGTCATCCTGCTGTCCATGACCTCCCTGTTGCTTTGAACGTAAGTCTTTCATCAAGTTCTTGTTGCTCCACCTTCTCTTCTTCCCCCTCCATCCTCTTCTATTCTTTTCTTTCTTCCTCGCCTCCCCTACTTCCTCTTTTTGGATAGATAAGCCCACTCCGTACAACACGGTGAGAAGAAGTACCCAAATCCCGAACCTGAACAGGAATCCAAACCGAAATCCCCCGCCACACCCGGCAAGGCCTCCACAGCGGCCACAACCCGCCGGCTGGGACTGTCAAATTCTAGAATAGCAACACAGCCAGTGAAACATAAACAGGAAAACAGAGTCGAATCAACTTCTAACAAAGCGTTGCAAACGGGGGGTACTATGGAGCTTGATTGTTAACTTTCGTCAACACCTCTTTGTTCGTTCAAAGAATCCTAACTGGATACAGCATTACTCCGTAATCTGCGTTACGGTTTAAGCGAATTATCGCGCTAAGCGGATATTATTTTCTTCCACGTCGAAAAACATTCGATTTTGTCCCATATCGCATAGCCATACTTATGCCCATATCTGCTTATCCGAATAGTCAATCTCGACCTGAACTTTACTTTTAATTAAAATTTGGGCACCTGGTTCGCCTATGCATATGAATTTCATTACTTTGAACTTCAAAGGCTCATGATCCGAGCGATACTTGAACACGGAAGCATCCTTTTTTGAGAGCCTTCTTCTGATCTCAACCTCACATTTTCAACGGGCGCAACGGGCGCAAAAATTCTTCTACAATCCCCAAGGCTACGCTCGAACGCCATGGTCATCTCAACGACACCGGATTGTGTGCCTATAGTGCCGCCTGTCCTTGCGAGTTGAATCTTAAATGGCAGAAGAACATGAAGCAGACGACCATTCTTGACCACTTTGGTCCGAAGTAAATATCTTTCCCCTATTTCCCATAGTGTGCCTATCCTCTTTACGCGAATGATAGCCTTTTCTCCCAAGTTACATCCGTATTACTTGGTTATAATGCATTTCTCTTAGCATCCGTTTTGTTTGTATCTCCAAAAAGACCTAGTTTTATGTACCTGCCAGGGAACCAAACTTTATGGAATTGTTTGATATCCGTTGATGAATTTAGAATACAAAAGTGAGAACTCGCACGTTCCGAAAATAGTTCCAATCAATAAAAAAAATCCCAACCAACAAAACCAAGGCCCCTATCACTTCAAGCGAACGAAAATAGGTCTTTCACGTTTGGCGCTTCCGGTTTCTCTGCACGGTATGCTTCTTACTGCAAGGTCCTGCGGCTTTGAAAGGACTCTGTTGGTGTCTGGGGAAGTCGACTCGGTGAAAGGGTTCAACATCCTTTACCTTCCCTAGAAATTCTTTTCTATGATTTTATCACAATTTCTGGTAATATTTTCTAAAACTTCCGGACCGTCTAAACAAAACAATTTCTCGCCTTAAAAGATAATTGTGTTCCATTAATTTGCAATAAAGTTATACTTTTCTTTCAATTGTAAGCGCCTTTTCATGAAATGCACTTTGAAAAGGATTCATGGAAGAACAATCACACACCATATTGTGATTTCTTTTTAAAAAAAAGTCCTCTAATATGAAGTTTAAAAAATGGATAAGTTGAAGTGTTATTTTCAGCTTTGTTGCACTCTACGCTGTACTTTGAGCTTCTGATTGGTGTGTATTTGGTAATTTCTTTTTAATTTTTACATTTCTAGGCGCCGTTTCAGTTGCATTGTATCCTTTTCGGTTAGTAAAAAAAGGTCTTCTATTCTCCAAAAAAGGGAATTCTAGGCAGCTTCACATTAGGGTCTTAATAAGCTAGGATAGGACATTGTTACCGCATCTGTAAGTGCCGTTTCTCTTTGTATTGTTTGATGCTGAAGGTAGAGGAGGAAAGGGAAAATATCTGCAACATTGTTTATTTTAAACACTACGACTATTACTATTATATAATGTGCTTCCAACGTTTTGATAGCTTTGTTCGCCGTTTTAGTGGTAATAATTGCATAATAATCTTCCGTTTTGGCCAATTTTAAATTTACATGGCGGATCTTCTATTTACCTTTGCCATTAAACTTCAAGCATTGCATTGAGCATTGATGGCCAGAGCACTGGCCAGAGCACTGTAAGTGGCAGGACTAACAAGAATCTTCTTCTTCATACAATGTCCAGCAGTGTATTTCTGCGGGTTTAGGATAAGTGTACCGTAGTAGACGGTGTGCAACTGAAATAGAGAAAATTTTCTGTGTAATATTGCGGAAGGATTGTGATGATTCCCCTATGTGACACATGGTTGCAGATACTTGCACATTGGTTTGCCCAGAAATGAGAAGGTCACCAAAATATCATTCTGACCCGGAGGGGATTTGAACCCCCAACCTTTTGATCTGGAGTCAACTGCGCTACCATTGCGCCACCAGGCCTGCTGTGGAGATGACTCTCAAAATATCCAAAAATAAATTCAAATCTCAATTATTACACTCGCCACATTTTAAAGGTAGATTTCTTCATTTTGTGCAAAGAATTTGCAAATTGAACGGATTTCTGCACTGCCGTATTCAAGACGAACTAAATCATTATTTTCCGCTTTAGTTACAATAGTCATATTCTTTCAATTTTAATTGAAATGTAAGGTGTGATTCAATCAACTTCCTGAAATTTCAAATCTTGTTACTCACTCATACAGATACGCCCCTGGCTTTCTGACCTGTTCTGGACCTTTCCCCACTTCATTTAGTGCAAATCGACCGAACGGTGGTAGTAGCTGAAAATGTTCAAATGTATTTCTGATTGTACCTAGTACTAAACAACTGTAAAAAGTACTCTATTTCGAGCTTTCATTGCAAGCCTGGCTGTAGTCTGTTCTTCTATTCCGGCTCCACCACTGTCGCCGATGACGCTATCGCTCCTGCAACCTATTAATTGAAAATATGTATTCAAAGGACAATTGAGGCACCACAAATGAACTTTTTCTTTCGTCTGGCAACTTGAAAAGTAAATGAAAATTAAATTTGATCAATAACGCACTACTAGGGGACCACTTGACTTTGACGACCACGACCACGACGACGTTGATTCAGCTTGTACTTAATGTTTTTATCTTCCTTCTTACTAGAGCTATAACAAGGAATTGAAAAGCTGCTACAAAGAATGAGCTGAACGCCACATCAAGCAGTATCCTACAGAAAAAAACCAAGCTGAAATAGCCGTGAAAAGAAATATTCCAAAACTACTTCCGTTTGTCTCAATTTGACAACACAAAAAACTAACCTTCCAATGCTGACTAATGACTACATCCTTGTCAACTGAGCCAGTCCAAAATGTACTCCGCGTGCTTCTATAACTACATTTACTTACATTTATCTGCTTCTTGAGGATGAAGAAGACAAGTTATTCACTGAGGATGCGTGTTGAACTTATCAATACTTAGCCTTTCTTATTTCATTTTTCTAGATCTTAACTGCAAAGAGTAAACATTGACCACATTGTGATCCTTATGTACTCTCTTTGGCCAATATTACAACATTAGAAAATTGACCGTCGCCCACTCGCTCTTACTCTTTTTATTCTTCGTGTTTGGTCACAGGACCAGTCCGAGACAAACTTTTTTTTCGGATGATTAACTGCTCGCTAAATATATGCTGCCTGTACATTCCATTGAGTACTAGACTATTTTAAGCTTTTTCGCTGCACTAAGAACGGTGTCGACAATGTTCTGCATGATAACAGCGTCTGGTAGCCTAACATCAGGCCTCTCTCCTCGACGATGACTGATCTCACCCGTAAATAAACAGACGGCCGATAAATCATCATGACGCACCTTACATTCTTCGGTTGTTAGCCGAAAGAACACTGGAAGGATTATCGGTTTGTCATAATCGTTTTCTTTGTGGCGCTTCAGAAAAGTTCCAAGTTCTTTCATCGGCCACCGCCTGCATGCAAACTCAGGAGATAAGATGAAAATTCCGATTTTTGCCTCGTTCATGGCGTTGATCATTTGCGCAGGGGCATTAGTTACACCACATGCGAGAGATTTGAAGTCGAGGAAGCACTTGAGGCCCCACCATTCCAGAGAGCGATGGAGAGGCTCTGCTAGACGGAGCTTGTCCTCGCCTGCATGGCTGATGAACACGTCGTATCGCTCGAGTGTGTCCTTCTTGACGCCGCCCTCCTCGTCTCCATCGTGGAGAAGAATTCCCAGGGCAGTGCGGGCGCCCGTGTGGCCGGCGTCGACGGCGCGCCGGTACAGAGACTCGGCCTCGCGCACGTCCTTCCTCACGCCGCCCTCCTCGTATCCGCCGCACAGAAGATTGGCCAGGTTGAAGAGGGCGCCCGTGTTGCCGGCGTCGACGGCGCGCCGGTACAGCGACTCGGCCTCGCGCACGTCCTTTCTCACGCCACCCTCCTCGTCTCCTTCGTACAGAAGATTGGCCAGGTTGAAGAGGGCGTCTGTGTTGCCGGCATCGATGGCGCGCCGGTACATGAGGACTGCACGGGGTAGATCTTGGGGAACACGCTCGCTCGATTGGGCATCATCCATTGTGCGGCGCAGCTGCAAGAACGTCGTCAGAAATGCGGGTGTTCTGGTCCCCGGACGAGACGCGGAAAGAAGAAACTCTGCGGGCGGGAGCGAGTTGAAGTACGATGAAGAATAAAGGACGGGGACGGTGCAGGTTGTGCGCCCTCCTCTCCCGAATCGTACAACCGGGGACGGCTGTGAACTCGGAGACTATATGACGTGTGAAAATTCTTGTGTCTGCCTGACTGTGCAGAACCGCGTGACATCCAACAATAGTTGCGACAAATTGCAGGGTTCTTTACACAGACATGAAGATTCAATGTTGAAATTTTATGTCCCTTTGTAGAGAGGACAGTCAGGGGCGCAAACCGGCGTTCCTTTGAGTTGGCCAAGTTGCTGAAGTGGTAAACTCGGCGTATGTCAGGGTGTCGGGAGGGAGCGTCGGGGGGATCATGAATACAGTGACTGCGACGTGACAAAAAGGGAGTGGCGAGGGAGCTAGGCGCGCGCCAAGGTTGGGGGACTGTGCCCTCTCGTTTCCTTACACGAAAAAGTGCATCAGAGGTGAGTTATTTGGTTGGTGTTTTGAGAAGTTGCGCGTGGGAAATATTTTTCAAAACTTTTCGAATTATTTCCGAAAAAGTTGTGCGAAACGTTTTGGAAACGTTTCCAAATGAAATTTCTACGCCGGAAAAGCTGCTTGTCCAGCGTGCAAACTTCATTCGGCGTAGAAACCAGTGAAATATTCTCAAGAAAACCACTGTTCCGTAAACTATTCCAAAAAGCTTCGCACGACCAACGTTTTTGGAAGTAATTCACTTTTTCATGCAATGACACGAGGGGCGCAGCGCACCACCCCGTACGAGCCGTGAGAGAAGGGATGCCGCGCATTCTCAGCAGCCGTAAAGCTACCCTTCAGACAATCTTCCGAGACGGTTTGCGAAAAGAGCGGGAAGAGGCGGTGGTGTGTGGGAGCGGGCGACGGAGGGTGGAGGGTGGAGGGTGGAGGGTGCGAGTTGTGAGCGCAGGAGACTGACTTTCGAGCGAGGTGAAGAAATAAATGTGTCGAGTCGGAGCAAAATCGACTGTCAGTTTAAAATTTAAAATAATTTCCTCTCGTCATGGTTCTTACTATTTGTAGACAAGTACGGCGACAGCTCGCCAGGCCCGGCTCACAGCCTGGTAGGCGACTAACACGGGATCGCGTTTCCGTTTCTTTAATCCGTTGTTTATTCGGAAAGTAAAAGAAAATATTATTCGATGACCACCCAACAATGATTTTGTTCACACCGCTCTGGCTCTCATAACCGCGGCTTTCTGCCCGCCTACTTCTCACCCTGCAGCTGCAGCAGACACTGTTGCACGCGGCCTCGCTGTCGCGTCGACCTTCCATCTTTCCTCGTTGCCCTTTTGCTCCACCGTCTCCTCTTCTTCTCATAACTAGCTGCACTGGCACGATTGGAGATATTAATTTCAGTTCATGTTTTAATTTCCAAGCTTTTACATACAAGTAAATTGTGGAGGCAAATTCGCCGAATTTGCCTCTCTGATTTGCCTCCCCGATTTTCCTCCTATTACCAAAATTCCAAATCCCAGTTAATTATAATTTGATCTTTCCTGTTTACTTCAAGAACCAATCAGCGCATTCTTTATATCGTATGTTGCCTTCAAAATAAAAAGGTGTGTCGCTCGTTTGCATCCATCCCCGGTGCGGATGCCCTCACCCCTCCAACTTCTACATATATGCCCCTCCTCCGTCACACCTCCTATTCGGCGGCGGCGGCGGCAGCAGGAGCATAAGTAGCGGCGAATGCAGCCTGTCACGTGGGGACGTGTGGCCGTAAGCCGAGGAGGTTAAGTACCCACGGGCAAGATAACTCGTGCTCTTTCACTAGACGCACATAGCCTATTGCAGTAGTCTTCCAGAAAATGAAGTGTATCTATGACAAGCCTCCTCGCTTTGTGCGATCGTGCAAAAATGGAAAATAAAACACAAAAATATCAGCGGCAGCAGCAGCAGCCTGAGCAGCGAAGGCGCATTGCCTAACGACATGGACAGTAAAAGGCAGCGGCAGCAGCGGTGGCTGATAATTTCAACAGGAATTCTGATGGGACTACAGAAGCACCATCAGTCTGTGGTGCAGGTACATCTGCAACAGTAGCGATTTAACAGAACCAGAAACCCGGTATGAAATTGCCGATTCTTCGCACACGTGTACGGAACTTCCGCGAACGGGCGATATGCATTATGCGTCGTTACAGTTTACTTACCGAGAAGTTTTAATCGTAACGGACCAAAATGTAACGGACTTGTGTAGAAATATGTCAAGAATGAGTACTTAAAGATTGTATGCATACAGAGAAGGAAGATAGATGGGTTCAAATATTCTCTCAGAGCTTGAAACTAAATCTAACAAGCACCATCGTACTTAATGACAACAAATCTCAGCCCCAGCCATACGAGTTAAGCTCCCTCGTCAACTGATAATGTCCCAAATGCATCAGATGTAGCAAATCATGCAGTTGCGTAGAGTATGCGCAGTGCGAAAGCCAAAAGAACAAGATGGCGGAATAAGAGGAGCTCATCATGTTGAATGAATTCAAGGCTTCTCTTGACCATATAAACGGCCATGGAGAGACCAAAAAGCTCTTTCCGGAAGCCACTGACAGAATGAACTCCAAACCTTCCTTCTCTTCCACTGTCACTGGAAGAAGCCCTAGCGACAGATTCAAGCGGCATATAAGAACATTCCGCAGCAAAAATAGGAGATGAAAGGAAAAATGCGAAAGAGGAACACATAGGCCTCGTTTGTCAGGTTTTGCGAGTTTTTGGGAAAGTCTGTCGCTGAAACGTTGCGTAAAATGCGGGTGTGGCTCTCGATTTCTCTTCTCGATTGGCTGAAATCCTCTACCATTCGTAGCAGAGATAAATGAGCCCGCGAATTGGAGAGAGTCAAAACAATTCAGTGTGCTCGGCTGATGCGAAGTATGGCAGATGGGGCATGGGACCCTCACCGAACCCATAAGAAAGGATAGTTTTCACGAAGCACGTTGAATGACATGATGGGCCTGATGCATGGCCGAGGCCGAGCATCGGGATTCTTTCGGCACCGCATTTACGTTAAATAAATCAAATCCGAAATTCCGGATATTTTTACGGAACTCGTGTATCAAATCTCGTGCGCAATTTTCTCGAAATTTACTCATCCGTTAAATTAGTAGTAGCGGAGAACCAGCGAACGAAAAAATTGAATGGATATTGGGTAATGGATATCAGGATATTGCAGCGGATGAATGTAAATGGGGTAAATTTCAGAGCTCGCATTCAAAATCAGACACAACTCACCGGAGTCCCGCACTGAATATCGTGCATTACCGACGAAAAAAATCAAACGAACACTATCTAAACGGATCATCGCGTGGACTCAGCGCGGGCCGTTTGCGCTGTTCAGGAGCGCCCCTGTTTCCGCGCTTTGTTCGAAAGAAGTGAAGAAAAAAATGTACACAGAAATAGCCCGGAAGTGGCGCGGCTGCGCGCGCTGGAAAGGAGCGCGCCTCTCCCGTGTCAGGTCCAACGAATGATGAACTTAAAACAAAAGGAAAAATAGATCACGGGTACTTGGCGCGGCCTTGCGCACTAATTCCAAACATGATGGTGCTTGATTTAGATGTGCTTCGTTAGATGAGATGATGCAGTAGCAGACGCAATGCGGATTGCGATTGTTTGGCCGAATTGGACATCGATCTTTGTCATGCGTATCTCATAAGCCCATGGTCTGATGGAAAACCTCCCACAGAATCTTGCGCATCCAAGTTAAAAATCAGGCTCATGTTGTAAAGGTGACGTACTAAGTATATGTTGATCAAAGTGTGACAAGAGCCTGTCGCTTTCTGTGCCACACAAAAGGCAAACCGTGTATGGCGATGAAGTAACCAGTGATTGAAATCTGTTTATTATGGTATTTTCCCCCATCAGTATCCACGGCAGCGACAATTGACTGTGGCGTGATGGGGATTTAAGACGGAAAGAATAGTCCGAGGTTTTTATTGCCAGCTATGAAACGAAGTATGGGTTTGAAGAGGATGAAGTGGTGCTCTGTGGGTGCATGCAGGTGAAGTGCCATGGCGCTGATGAAAAAAGACATGTAAGGCTGAGTAAACATACATACGTACAAGGTGGTACCAGCAGAGGAGCGGTAAAGGACATGTTACTTCTTGAAGAGAAGAGACTCATGATCAGAGGCGGGCAAGAAATAAGCGTTGAAAGGGAGAGGCGAACTCATGGGGTTGGCTTCGTCCAGGCCAAACCTCTTCCGCAGTTTTCGGGTGTATGCTCGTTGGCCCACCTTGATGCCATGGGGAATTTTTTAGATCTTCCCTCCGACGAACGCGTTGAGTTACCCGTACAGCTTAACTTCAGATCTGTGGGTAAGGAACGTCTTGAACTTCTGCAGCAGCATCTGGTTGTTGGAGGTGAAGATCAAGTCGTTGAAGACGATTCCGAGGATAATGAAGGAACCGCCATCATCTTCGAAGAAGAACATGCGCTGGTCGAAGAAAAAATCGTTGAATCCCGAAGACTTCAAGGCGTCAACGATGGGATCGCCCCATATCCGTCCGGCTTGTCGAATACCATACATTGACATTTTAAAGTTGTAAAAAAATACAAGGCTTTGCTTGGATACTGGTAGAATCCGTCGGCTGTTCCATTAAAATTAACCCCCCATTCCCCACGACCATAAAATTGGCGCTAGATATGTCGCCCCCTTCGACCTTGAGGTGGAATTAAGCAGAAAAAAGAGAATCAAAGGGATGGAGTCATGTGAGATAACTGGAGCATACAGTCCATATGGGTCGAATTACATGAACTCTTCCTGGAAGTCTCCACGCGCAACAAATATGGCTTTGGGGAGGAGGTTCGTTGCAAGATGATTGACTATCTTATTCCTGAGGGCCCACTTGAACATAAAAAAATTCATACACGGCTGTCTCAACGTACGGCCGTGTATGATGCTTGACTAACGAGTCGTACTATCGATCGATGTTTGATACCCAGTTCGGTTCATTGCAAGTTTCGGCAAACGGCATATTTATATTGTCACCTATCACTGGTTGGTGATGTTATTATAATTAAGCAGAAAGCGGAGAAATTGTGCCTCTGCGTTGTATCTGTCTCTTTTTTCGATTTCCTGTTCGGTTTAGATGGACCGCTGTCTGGAGAGTCCGCCAAGTAGGCTGGAAACTCCAGGGAGCCTTCATTCATTGCAGAATTTTAAGTCTGTACGACGTACGTTCCAGATTAGTTTGTCTGCAGGTTTTAATACCCGGAAAAGGAGTTCGTAGCTCTCCATGAATATGAGTAAGGACAATTATGAGCGAGGCAGAAGTTTTGTCTTCGCGCCTGTGCGTGGTATTTATATGAATGCGAAGCCTTCTTTTAATAACTTAAACAGCCTTTGGAAGTCGACCCTGGCGTTCGGATTCCACTTGAATATGGGGACCCCTACTTGGATTCTTCTTGCTGGGAGTCTGTTCCTAAATCAGTTGGAGTGCTTGAGCGCCTCGATCCATAGATAGGTTGGGGCTGAGATGGCGATTATCAGAACTCGCGCCTTTTTCAAGTCTTCTTCTACCAGCATTTTAGATTGCCGTTGATATGTGATATATATGGCGGTGATTTGTTCACGAGGATCCCTTCTGCTTTTAAGAAGTCCAAGACAGCGGCGTAAAGGGTTTCTCCGGCGTTATAAATCCGGAGTGTCTGAACTTGGAAACCCTCAGACGCAAAATTAGTGCGCGCCTGCTGCAAATATGTCACCAATGAATTGTGAAATTTTATCTTCTGTTGGAGGAGGACAACGTCCGACCCAGCACTTCAAGCCTCAGGGGTGTGAAATTCGAACCGATCGTTGTTGATCGTCGGAGTGAACGGTCCCCAGATATCCAGATCAACTTACTCCTGCGGATGAAGGCTGGGTGCTCCGATAGACATGAAAGGTGCTTGTTTCGACTTGGCTGAAATTCAGGGGACAAAGTCCAGGTTCTACAGGGACGCGATGTGAAATTCGGGTATATCATTGGATGTGTGTACCAAACCCTGGAAGCGTTGTAGGATAGGATGCTCTAGCTTTTAGTGCAACTCTAGTGCTGTGCGCCCTTCATCTGTATGTGCATCGAAAGTGCAAACGCGCTACTCAGGAGCGCACCGAAATTGTCGATGCCAGATTTTCGTAAATGATATGTATTTATTCACCACCCCTGCCCGATCGGCAAAGAATACGTGGAGTTCTCGAGTGGAATATCCTTTATTAAATAGACGGTCTTCTTTTCCAAGATGAAGCAAGCGTTCCGACACTTCCAAGATTTGGAGAACAGCAACAAGAATAATCTTGTTAGGGCACTGAAAGACAGAATGTGGGTATCAAAGGATGGTGTGTGGTATACCATCACATGAATTCCTCCCTGGGTAGGGAACGACACAAAAACTTTGACATGTATCTGGGATTTACAATTTCTGCTTTGAAAGTCTCTTCCTGTACGACCTCGTACTTATCCAACATAATTCTGCCATAGAAGAAGTGGTGCGTAGAACCAGCGTCGAAGATAGAATAGTTGGCTTTTGGCTCATAAAATGTTTCCAAGGTGGATTGAAACCAGTGTCTTCCAGTGTTGGCCCTGAATCGGTCGTTCCTAGGAATGTTTTTAACGAAGGTCGTTCGGCGGCGGTGGAATCCAGTCAAAATGAGGAGTTTTATCAAGACGGACGTTGTTGGTTTCTGGAAAAACGTCACCGCGTAAAAGGTCATCGCTTCTATCTTGCCATTCGTCCTGAATTATTTTCCTGGTCTCTTGCAGTTGGTTTTTTCGTTACTCGAAACGACCACGACTGGATTTTCGAATGTTTCGAGACTTTAGCACTCTACCGGAACGTTAGTATTATTTTTTCTTCCGAAAATGCTGGTGAAGTGTCTGGGTTTTCCAGAAGTAGTAAAATGTTCGTTCATAAGGACTGAACGAGGATCCTCTACGCCCACCACATCCATGGGTACATCCATGGGTACGGCTGATGCTGCAGTGTCTACGTGCGCAGCTGTTTTCACGGAAGATTCTTGTTGTGTTAGCTATTGAATCCCTCAATTATGCGGAACGACATTGAGGGTTGTTTTGGTTTGACCGGCACTCCAATTCGGCATGAAATGTGCAGACTAATGAATTCATCTATTAAAGAACAGTTACTTTTATTATATTCCTAATATATCGTGGATGTTTACCGCCATATATTAGCTATATATCTCTATGGTAGGAAACGAGCAGTTAATTAATTTTTTCTACATAACCTGGGCTCTCGTCTCTCTCCAGCGCACATAATGAAAGTAACTAACGTTTTTTTGCAGCGTGGTAGCTCACTCCCGTCGCGCGCACACAAGGGGAAAGAATCGGTAGAGCAGAAAACGAGGGAGGTACCGGCGAGAATGAGGACGGTTGAAACGTGTGGATGGACGGGGTGTCGCCGTCAAGCTTGGTGTACGTCTACTAGGAGGGGCTGAAAAACACCCCAGGAGACGGAAAAATGAAGGAAAAGAAGGGGAAAGAGAATGGCAAGACGGGAAAAATGCTTTCTTGGAGGTAGCTTCTTACTGACTACCTTATTTTATATCCTATCGACCCCACCGCCACCCAGGCCACTTACATAGCGGCTGGGGAAGCGACCGAGGTGGAATTCGTGGCTGAAAACGGCCCAAGGGCAAAGAACCCTAAAACATAACAACTGCACATAGTATCTCAACTCATTACTGTGATCTTCCATACCGCTAAGCTCCCTACCCTAGAAATACTCAATAGGGCAGTCAGCCGTATAGATAGGCCGAAGATATGTCGACTTAAACCAGCAAACGACGAACACGGTCGGGCCAGTCAGCAGTCGTGACACCCCGAGGCGGTGAAGTGGCAGAGTAGTGGCCCAAACACGGTGCAATATCGGCTGCTGCCACGTGTTTCGGAAAGTGGCGGAGTGATGGTGCAGTTTCCTGCACTGTATGTGGCGCACATTTGTAGGGGTTGCCGGCGTCCGGTACGAGAGATCTTTATCGACATACCACACATTCCTCCGTTCGTCCCGCGAACTGTAGAGCTGCGCGTAACTTTCCCCTTTTTCCGGTCCCAGAGAATCAAGTTTTTGTCCTCTGGTGAATAAAAGCCGCCAATTTATGGGACTGTCGTTCGCCTCCGCCTAACTCTACGAGACCGCCGTCCCCCGTTTCGACCGTCGTTCGTCTCCTCCCCTTTTCGAGCCCGCCGTGCTTCTTCGTCACAAATAGCGACCGTCTTTCGTCTCCTCGATCAGATTCCGTTTTAGTGCCCGTAGTGCGCATCCCCGTCCCATATTTTCAGCTCCACCCCTACCTTCCTGTCCCTTTTCCGTCCCTGCAGTTTCCTGCACCATCTGAGATGTCCCACAGGCCTTACCCACCTGGCGTACCGACTCCGCAGTCGTCTTTTATTAGCTTTAGAGATTTTAATCCTATTCACTAAACTTCTGTAGAGAATATTAGTAAAGTCTCAAGTATTCTTCGAAATACAGCTTCCAAACACACTTCTTTGTATACGTCGCTGGATTTTGTTCTACTACACCATGAATATTTAATCTTGTCGAAGGGTTTTTCTGCCAAAGATTTTACCATAGCCAGAGGTGTAAGTGAGTGAGGGAGAGATCGGATGAGCTTTGAAATATTATATTTTTTGTTTAACTCCTTGACGAACACAACGAGCTCATCACAAATGTTGAGACACTCGCACACCTTCTCTGCTCAGTATTGGCTCTCGTTGAAGACGAGAGTGTCTAACTGGCAGGTTTTGGATCGTCTGAGTGGATGCGACCGTGTAGAGGCTCTCGAGTGCCTCGCAGAGATCCTTGACGGTCTTTTCATGGTGATCTGCGACAAGTAGGGCTTGAGAGAGAATATTGGTTCCAATTCTTAGTATGATGTTGCTATTAGCGCTACAAGCCAAGCTTTGCAACTTTTTCATTTCTTCGGCGTTCGAAACAACGGGAAGAGCGGAAAGAGACACTAGATAGGGGCCAATTCTGCGGAGGTAGGCAAAGATGCGGCATTTACAGTGGATTAAGTCACTCGGCCGATTAAGCACCGGGAGACGGTTCAGATGAACTTACTCTGTGAATTCCATGGATAGATAGCCAGCAGCAAGGAACAGTGGTTGAGAAAGAGTAGTATGGACGGAGAAAAAAGCGAGAACTTTAACAGCGGTGGAAGGGAAGAAGAAGTTGTTGGCGGTGCTATCATTCAAAAAATCTGAGTGAGTGTGAGGACAATCAGGCAAATTTATCATGCCACGTGGGGAATTGTAGCTAAAAGCATAGGAAACTAATTACGGACGGCCGAGATCACCCAGCGTCTACCATTACACGCACATGGCGTATTTCAGTAGGCTTACAGAAACAGCAGTGTACATCTGACTGGCTTCGCAACCACCTCAGGATTTAAAAACACGTCGCTTTTTATTCTGCTTGCACTGCTACTGCTCCCCGCTTCTGCGCGAGCACAGCCTGACTTGCCGGCACTAATGTCTCCTCCAACCGGGATTCCATCACCGGAAATTGCCACGCCCTGCGCACCGCCGCCGCCGATCGTGGCTGTCGCCGCTGCTGTCAAACTTACTCCTTTTGACCCGCCGCTTTAGCCCCCGCCGCTCCCACCTCGGAAAAAGTACCAAGGACAAAGCCAAAACCAAACCCGAACCCAAAACCATACCCAAAACTGAACCCGAATCCAAACCGGAACCCACCACCATAGCCGCAAAAACCGCAAAATCCTTCGTCATTAGGCAGCTGGGAATACCACATCCAGCGCTCCTACGACTTCCGCCGCTGCCTTCGCAGCCGCGCCCGCTGCGTCTGCGACTTCTTATTTCTCGTCGGTCGCACAATGAAGCGCACAGCGCGTCATTTACGCGACTACTTCCGTTCCGGTGGTCGTGACACGAAACATGTAGCATTCGCCTTTTAGTGCGTGGGTTAGTGGTGGTAGCTGCGTTGTGATGTTTTGAGTCTTCCTTCTGTCAGGTCGCAGCTACTAGTTCGCGCCGAACTCACGGTCCAAGGGTGAAGTAGCGTGGCTGCCGTGCGAAGAGCTCGAGACCGAGGCGCTTGCGCGCTGGTCGGACCGTTAGTTTCTCGCTTGCGGTGGCGCTTTCGAGGCTATGTAGGACGCGGACACCCGGTGGTGCGAGCTTTTGTGGATGCCGCCAAGTAGATGAAGGGGACGTGTTGTCGTAATATTTGAAAAGCCGATGACCTCGAGCTTTTCGCACAATAAGGTTTTCTGCATTTAGAAGGGCGTGTTTAATCTCGTGTCTGGGATGTGGGGCTGGAGACGGCACTTTCTGATTAAAAAGGTGCGTGGAAGGTTGTGGACTTTCGTGCGCTGTTATGGAATGAGAATAATTGAATTTATTTTTTTGCGGAAGGGGCCCCTTGTTGTTTCACGGTTAGAAAATCGTGCATTGTGCGCGTACAACGTCCAAAAATGGTTTACAGACACTTTTCAAAATTGTACGTACGGGGGATATCCGAACGGACCCACCACGCACTGTCGAGGTAGTTCATTTCCTCCTGGTGATGAAGACAAATAAACGTGGACCTGCCTACCGTACAAGCGTGAATCCACACAAATGGAAGAGCAAATTGCATGTAGAAAGTCTATTATTTAGTCATTGACGGAATCGAAAATTCCAATATCATGCTCCGGGACCTATATTACGGATCAGTCCAGGAAGTAGAGTTCTCGCAGTTAGAAATTTACGCCTCGAGGGCAGACTATTTATTTATTGAGGTACGATGGAGAGAAAATGTTGCAGAGTTTAAATAATGATCTGCAGACTTGGGAATAATCGCTTTTAGGTACATAGTAACTAGTGTACTGTATGTAAATTGACCATATTTTTGTGCGAATATATTCGAAATAAATTTATGTTGGACCAAAAGAAAAAGGGAAATGTTTTTATGGATTTCTGTTCACCATTACTTATAGTTTCTGTTTTATGAGAATATAGCACAAGTTTAAACCATCGATCTTCTACATTTTCGCCAAGTCTGAATCTTTCAAATTTTACGTATTGCAGTACAATTCAGTGAGAAAATATATTATTTTAAAATATATTTTCGGAAACGACGAGCACGACAATTTCGCTTTGATCGCAATGTTCTTTAGATTCCATCTTTTCATAGAGAACTGCAAGGCGGTGCTCCATACTTTTTATGATAAGTCTTTAATGTCGGGCTGCTGATGGGATGACATCTGAATTTTGCGATGTGTTGATAAGACCCCCGTTCCGGCGAGAAGACTGTTCTCCGGCCTTTTCGGCAGGGGCTCGATGAAATATTG
>JAVCKV010118245.1:0-19591 GCA_032274145.1 Herpochondria borealis | reverse complement strand
CTCCCCCCTCCACAACCGATTTGTGAGACGGGGGTTGTCAATCAAGGCAGTGGTCCCGCCAATTAAGATTGCATCATGCATTGATCGGAGAGCATGCGTCATGAGCAATGATTCCGTTCCACTGATGGGCAGATTGCTCGATAGTATCGATTCCTCATCAGAAGAGGTGGATGCAATCTTGCCGTCCAGTGATTGCGCGTATGTCAATGTGATGTACGGTCGATCTGACCTTTCATATGCATCTCTCCAGTTATTGATCGAGCTGGCGATCCCGTCGATCTTGTCATTAACGATCTGTTCTGGAGAGCTGTTGTGGTTTGGTGGGGGGATGGATAAACATGATTGCCAAAGAAGCGAACAAATTAGTGCTGGGATCAAAACATCCTTCATGGCCAAAATCAAATTGATTGTAAATCGGTCCAAAATTACGAACAAGGTATGAAATTTCTAACTTACTGATCCACATGGTTACCTCTTTTCTGAACAGCTATAGTAATTTTGAAAGGTCCTCATGGCTGAATACTTCAGATACATGTGATTTTGTCGACACTTACAAAATTCTAAAGTCCCGGTTGTTTATACATATCCTCATGAATAAGGCCCCCTTCAAAAACGAAAATAAATTACTTAGGAGTACTGCCGGCCGTCTCGGATACTTTTACCCCCAAAAGTCGCAAAATCACCTTCAACATACCGTTCATAATTTCCCTCCGCGCACCACTTCTTTTGAATTTACTTATTGGGGGTATCAACAGTCAAGAAGGGGGTCCAACAAGCACAAGACTAGTTACATTTCCATTGTTTCAATTTCATATTTACAAGACCACTGCTTCAGTCATCGCCTCTTTCATATCAACACCTCTCTACCTTTTTGTATACATTTACCAATATCACACCATCGTTCAACATGTCAAGACAAACGCCACTACGAGAGCTAAATAATGTGATCTCGATGAAGCAACGGACAGGATCCAACCCATCATCGCCTGTTGGCAAGGATGTCTTTCGATCGGGGCGCACCAAGCTATTTGATGAAGAGAAGGAGGATCTACTGAGTCTACGACGAGTGGGAGTCTTGAATCTAAGTGGGGCACCATCATCGTTAGACGGGGCGAACGAAAACATGGACTGGGGGCATCAACAAGACATGATTCATCAAGTTTGCACCAAACTGGACTTTACTCCCATTGCTACGGTTGATGCTACTGCAGAAGAAATCCACGTTGACATGAGTGATATGATAACCATGTCGTGGCAGTAATAATGAAAGAAGATCGAGGCGCTGACTTTTTGAGCGCTGTCTACCGTCGACACTGGGAACGAATGCCGACCATGGCAGTTTCTTCTTTTGGGCTCTCCAGGCTATCACGCTATTGCACGAAGTTGACCTGCCGCCACCCTTCGTCATCTTTTTGTTTGTTCTTAGTTTACAGGTAACCTTCTTTGTGTAATGATTATTGTGTTTGAAACTGACTTACTGCGAGTACCGGTAGATAGAGCAGGACAACTCTCCTGCCATACTGTACAGGGAATCGCCTGAGAGAGAAAGTTTAACGCCACTATCGCAGGCACTCGTGACAATTTGTAACCGTATGCAGTAGATATAACGGAAGTTGCTTTTCGATAGCTTACACGCTGTGTCTCATCATCCTCGCTCACCTCCAACATAACACGTAGGCTAGGCGCGTCGTCGCCATGTTTTTAAATATTCTAGCAACGGAGTCGCAAAGGGATCTCATTTTTGATTCCATTGGATGGCGAAGTTTCAACATGGAATTGACCAATAGTTTTCCATGTGCAAGAAGCGTGGGACGCCTGCCTGCGTGACAATATAGTGCTTTGAATGAGCATCTCTCCATAAGAAGAGCGCGCTGACTTCAATCGGCGCGTTATATCCGCCTGAGCCGCCGCCACCAGAGTTATTCTATCTCACTGGGAGGAGTGCAAGCATTTGGCACCGCAACGATAATGGCAAGAAGCACTCTCCAGCTGCAGTAACATCTGCTGTACCGCTTTGCGGATAACGGCTTCTGCTCAAGCTTACATAACGAAGATACGGCGCGCGACATTACAGGCAGCTTCAAATTTAAATTTCCCCGTATCCACAATAGTATTGAGAGTGCACACTACCATCTGGACCAACCGACGCCACTTCACACACATCAACGTACGTGGTACATTGGTCTACAGTTTTCACTGGACCGCAAAGAGTCATTCAGTCACCTGACCTGTTCTCGATATTGGAAACCACTCGCAAGTCATTCCCAGGGTCATTGCAAACTGGTAAAGACTTCTGCTTCATGCTGTGGTTCGCAGTAGCGCACACCACACGGTAGATAGTCTTGAAACCTGTCTGGAAAATGTCAAGCAGAAAGGTAGGAGAGAACATAAGCCTTGTCCAGTTTGGAACTATAAATATAGAGTATCATTGTAAACAGCGGATCGTTGAAGGTGTCCCGCACATCATGGACGCAAAGGAAGTGTGGCGCCTTTGCGACACCTGACTGATAGTCATCAAGGCATAACCGCATAAACCCAATTTACAGTATTGCCTTTTGCGAGGCAGAACAATCCATGCATCTGGACTATGACATTAAAGAGTGCTCACACGATCTACTATCATAACCGGTTCTGGTTCTGGGAGTACATTAGATGCTATCCAGTCTTGTTCGGACTTGAAGGTCCCTTTGATAAAACCAAATCAGAAGACAGTCACCACTCTGGTGCTGAAAGAGAATCAGCATCTTTACTGTAGATGTCACAACACGACGCTTCTTCATGCCAACGTCTGTTTTGTCTTCGCCAGCAGCGCCACGCCTACGCTGTGTGAACGGAAAACATGTACAGCAGCGCAAGCCAGTTGTGAACATGACGAAGCAGACGAGGATGCCCGAACAGTACAATCGTACGCACATCCAGTCTATCTCTCTATCTACACTCTGAGTAGCACCAAAAACGCAATACACCATGACCCCATGTCCTTAACACCGTTATTAACATAATAGCGTTACGTACTTCATATTCCAACATATAAAAAGTATAGTGCTGCTTGGCAAGCAGCAACATAGCTGCTCACCCCGTCAACTATTCACTTATTCACTCAACGGCGCATTACCGTGGCACCGTTAGGTGTGCCCCATCGCTCGAGAGTATCTACTCGGATTGCTGCATAGAAAAACCCTTCTTGGGTAAACCCTTGTGCTTCTTTCGGTCCTTCCATTCAGCGAAACTGCCGACATCCTTCTTGGATTTGGACGGCGAAGCAGCAGCGCCTGCGGCAGTAGGACTACCTTCCTTCTCCTCATCCTTTTGAAGGACGGCGAGAGGGCGCTTCTTCTTGATGATAACGTTGGACGAGGCGGACGATGAAGCAGAAGATGCATCATCCTTGCCGTTGTTGCTCCCGCTTCCGGCAGCGCTGCCGTTGGAACTGGTCCTGTTGGCATTGTTCTTGTTGTTCTTGAATGAAGCTGCCGCTAACTGGGCCGCGTCAGTAGGGGCACCAGCGGTCTTGAATGGCAACGAGATTGCGGCTGCTGGTTGTGCCTGTCCATTCTCCTTGAGCGGTGTGTCAAGGTCACTGACAGACAACACTTCCATCAACCAAGCAGAGACGGCCTCTCCATCCTTCGTAGGTGGACGCTTGGCAAGCAACTGAGCCCAGAGACGCTCGCGGTCTGCGCCGATCTTTGGACGTGATTGGTGAGAGATCTTCGGCAATGAGGGAGCATCGTTGTCGTCACTCACTAGACGGGATTCCTTAGAAACCTTGCTCTTCTTGGACGGCGCAGCCACAACCTCCTTGTTGAGGTTCGCGTCGCGGTTAGCCCTAGGTTCTTCCGCAGCCTTTGGAGGCATCTGCTGTTCCATCTTCTTGGGAATCTCTTGACAGTAGGCTTCCTCCTTCTTCTGTTCCGACTGAGCAGCGTCCTTTTTAGCCTTGGCGATGACGTCTTCTTCCTCCTCGACACTAGCATCCTCATCGATATCATTGGTGTTTGGCTTTCCGTGCTTGTGACGCTTTCGGAAGTTACGCTTCGCGACTGGGACCTGTAAAGAGTGAAAGAAGTTGGTAAGATATAAGCAAGACAAACTCATACAGTCACAAGCACCGAGAGGTCCTTCTGTTTACCTTGCAGTGTGTGCAGTAACGGAACTTGATTCCAGCGTTACGGCAGGCAAAGTAGGAGCAAATGAGCTCTTCTCCATGTTCCACATTCTCAGGAATCACGAAGTAAGCAGTCTTGAAGTTGTGGTCCATGGGCATACCACGAGCTCGACATGGGACCACCACAGATCCTGGAGTCTTCTGGAAGGAGTCCTTGCTACCTCCTTCGGCAGAGGCGTTGCGACCACCTGCTCCGTCAGAGGGAGCGCGAAGACCAGCGCGATCCAACATTGAGTCGTTGCCTTGGCTCAACTGACGATCCAGCTGTTCTTGGCGGATCTGAGCCTCTTGAAGTTCCAACTGCTGACGAGCAGCGAGGGCTCCGATGGGAGCACCAGACGCTGCTGCAGCAAGGAGCTGTCGGCGCTCGTACTCTTCGAGTCGATGAAGCTCGAGTTCTTGGTGGAGATGCTCCATGCCAGCACCACCTGCTCCCCCTCCTCCGAGGCCTAGCTGTTGAAGAGCAGCTGTACGAGCGAGGAGGAAGTCTTGGTTCTGAAGTTGGGCAGCTTGACGGAGCTGAGCTGCTGCGACGGCAGTGCGGATGTCACTGGCAAGTGCCAGGGCAGCTGCTTGCTGTTGCTGCTGAGCAGCAACGATAGCAGCGTTCTGCTGGAAGATGTCTTCTCCTCCGCCACCCAAAGCACCGCCACGAAGTTGGGAGAGGAGACCTTGGTGATGAAGAGCTTCAGCGCGGGCTGCAGCTTGACGTTGAGTCATGTGGTCTTCGAGAGCGGAAGAAGGGGCCCCTTCTGGGATTCTTCCTGTTGGTTCGTCACGTTGAGAAGATGCATGACTATCAGGCTTGCCTGCGGCGTTCTTACCGGAGGAGCGCTGAGAGTCAGCGGCATGGACGAGAAGGGAGAGAGGAGAGGCTCCACTGCTCTCCTCTGAGGACTTGGCACCGAGTTGACGATTCATATTCGTAGTAATGACCGAGCAGAAGAAGTGGATTCTCTCTGTTAGTGTGTGTGGGTTTGCTAAAGAATGTGCGTTTCTCTCAACTTTCTCTCCAAACTCTGCTTTTCCGATCAACAAGTGCAAGGGCTTTCTCTTTTTTCGTGTGTAGCAATTAGTATGGTTGTACAGGATTTTGTGGATCACGGATCGTGGGGCAAAATACATACCAGAGTCTACGGCACAACGCTCTCACAGTTGGCTTTTTGTCAGGCTTTGTTCAGGCACAACGACATCCCTGGGGCAGCTTTTCCTCCACAGATCCTCCACAGAAGACCCTGTGCGACTCTTTTCTGTGGTTTGTGCCGTCACGAAATGTCTCTGTGCTCCTTGCCTGGTGAGTGCCGGATACTAGAATTCGTACAAGATCCCGCTTGCCAAAATTTTGTACATACGACAGTTTAGCCCAGAAAAATTTCTCATTGCCACACGCATTGAAGAATCAAATATGACGGCCGGCTCGCTATTGTGGGGCATTTCACCTGATTGCAGATGCTTCGATCAGAACACATATTCTAGCTATTTAGGCTATGAAAACCGGTTCCACAATATCGCGAGCATAATTGTGGAAAATGTGTACCATCTAAACGTACAGCAGAATACGTGAAAACGACCTTTCGTAGTAAGACATACATGAAGGGAGCATTATAAATATTTAGTTGCACTGTCAGCAAATATCATTCAGAAGTTGTTCTGCTGTACAAGCTCGCTGGAAGCACTATTAGTGGCGAAAAGTATGGTCCGTTGTAAGTGGGAGCCAACAAGACCGGCTAGAACTTCAACTTTCTGATCAATTTGGCTGTCTGGTACTGAACTATCATATGACTTGAGAGCGGTAGTCAAAGCGAAGCGGGTACAGCAAAAGTGACCATCTGGTTACAAACATCGCTTCCGCGGACATAAGGGTTTCTTCACAATTGATCCAATATCCTTATTCACAAAAACTCATATTGCAAGTCCTATTCCTCAAGATTCAATAAATGCTATACTAATGTCCACTTTCCATAAGTGGAGAAGGCAGATCCTCAAAAGAATAATGTGACACAATGACGTACTGCGCGAGCATAATTCCAACTCAGAACTGCCTAAATCTTGTTTGTGGCAAAGCCCTGCTTGCCATGTGGACAGATTGTTTCACGGACAAGATGGAAATCGGAAGCCGAAGTCCGAAACATTTAGGTCGGATAACAGTTCTATGAGCATCGATTTTATCAGAGAACTGTCCAATGCTGCACATCGGACGCACATCGGGTGCCCGTGATCGCCGATCATCCTTCCTAAGTATCACAAGCAGCGATCACACTCCCAAAGACATCAGTGTACGACCTCGTACACGACATAAACCACGTTTTGAAGGAAGAATATGTTGGCGAACCAAATCCGGCACTGGGCGTCAGCCAAAATCCTGTGTTGTTCCTATAGTACAGAGTAGATGGCTCCCCGCTGTGCGATTTTGGACATTTTCGAGCTAGGCCAGTTTTCTTTGTGGGTCTTCTTGTCGCCCAAGAATTCTACTTGATGACACGGATGCGACATTCAGGAGATGTCAACCAAAGTACGATAGAGGTCACAGTCTTACGTGTCACCGGCCCATCCAGAATCCGAACTCATTTTGCAAATTGCGACATTGTGCGGCATGATACGTGAAAGAACCTGGTGTCCATACGCACGGCTGTTAGTGTGCCCCCCTGCCTGTGCCGTAGCATGCCCTGTGGGACACTGTACATTTACCTGATGTGTGCTTGGCACAGCTGTGTCATACCGTAATTTCGCTAATTTCAAGGGTCATTGGCGGACGCCATCTGTCAGACCCGCGGCAAGGGTAGTCTTGAATCAGGCTTCCAATAAGTAGTAATAGTTTGCCATCTGGCTCCATAATGCTTCCGTTCCCGATCGTGTCCGACTGTTGGTTACAATAGGCTCTTGTGTGCTTTGGCGATGTCCCCGTTTGCAACGTGTCAAGCACAGTTGTGCCAGTTGTGAAGCCACAAATTTTTCCGACGATCTGCGGAAATACTCCTATCCTGCTACTCATACGCTAGTCTGAACTCTGGGCGTGAGTCGGAAATATCCAGTTCTCGTACGCAGGAGCCAGTATCACGCGCGATGTTCAAGAATGACAGCGTGGTAAATGTCTCTACTGTAGCTAGTCCAGCACCAGCCCTACCGATACCTGCCAAACAGTGTCTATCTCACCGCTAAGTGCCAATATTGAATATGTGCGACCAAGACTGACTGGCTCAACTTGGTCAAGGTCAAGGTGGAAGGAGAGGCCAAGAGTATCTGGGCTTGGATCTACTTATTTTTAAGTTAGATCTATGGATAGGATGTTTTGACGTCTTGCAAGGAATGACTGGATCCAAACTGCGAAGCCGGAAGCTCTTAGAACGCATGTTTGCAATCTATCCTCTCTGGAAACGCGTGCATTCTGGACCTTTTACCTACTTCAATTACTATTGGCGTTGTGCATCTGGCATGCCGTTCATGACTGAGAGCCAAGGAGTCGAGGAGTCGTCCCCTTTCGGGGCTGCCGAGATTAGCTAGTACTACCCAGAGAGAATTGGAGCTCTCATGCTTTAATGTTGCAACGTTGCTTGCTCTACAGATGCGGCGGGACTTGGAATCATGCCGTGGAAATTATAATTCTGTGCTCCTCATCTTTTGTGGAGTGCTATGGCTTTCCTCGTGTCGAAAACACATTGGATTCTCGTCATTCCTCCGTGAGGAGTCCTGAACTATGAGGATTGCCTCTCTAGAAAGAGCTGTTTCAGGGGAGGCTTGCTATTTGGTAAGTTAATAACTCCGAGTCTCAGGCGGCCGCGCAGCCGCCCAGTTTTGTGAGGGCCGACGTATTGCGACTCTCTAGAGAGAGCTCCGCGGATTGTTCGGGACTACGGCCACAGACTATGATACTACCCTACTAAAGAATTGAAGAAAGCAGGACACCATCCGTCTACCAAGAAGTTCCTCCTTCCGGTGTGATTCTTGTAGTAGATCACCCAGTTGTGAAGCCAGACTTGGATCTAGTGATGCAGATCTTGATTAGCGGATTTGGATCGCGCCTTGAAACTACGATTTTAGCAAACTTGACGGACACTATCTAACAAGCTCCAGTTTGTTTCCCCTATACATTGCCGAATGTGGCTGCGTTCAGGCTGTACATGGTAGAAGTCTGGGTGCTGGTTTTAACCTAGATGGTGCTGGTTGCGCACTCATCGACGCGTCTGGCCGGATGTCCAATTGGGCCAGGTGGCGCTTGCCAGCAATAACAAATAATAGAGATCTTTGGATTGCCGTGGCCCTTTCGACATAGTCTTGGCTTGTCTGGATCAAAGAAGCCTCCTCAATCTAATGAATAACCACAAGAAGTTCCTCCAGCTGCTTCAATATGAGCACGTCTTTCGAACGTCATTATGCCGCCCGTGGAGGACACAATGAAACTAAAAATTGTAAAACTCATTGAAAAGCGCGCCATGTGGGTACCCACCCCATTACGAATGCTGCGGCTGGAACTACAGGATGCGAGTTTTGCTAAGCAAGCGGCAATCGTGCTCATTATTGGAATACAGATTTTGGACTTTCTACTTGTCTAAATTGTTTTTCTAGCGCAAGCTGCAGAGCAATGGCTGGTTTTCCCAGTCAATGACCCCAGACTGACTGATGACGGCATCTTGCAGATCAGACTTCCCTGGGGGAAGGGGGGCACTCTTAGGCTTCTATGGGATGGAAACGTTGTTCGCGATTCGATTGGAAACCTCTGTGGGCCTTACATGAGATGTACAGAGTCCCGATTGTGAGAGTTTGTACCTCCAACGAGTGGGTTCTGACCCGAATGCTCGATTCACGGAAGTATAATTCTCCGTGCTTTTGCTCGATGACAGCAAAAAGACGAACAGAAGCGATCCAGGCTTGCTGCGTAGGAAGATCTTGTGTTAAAGCAGTTGAAAAAGGTCGGAGGTTTGAATCGTTTCTTGCGAAAGAAGGACGGTATGAAACTAATCCGTAGAAACAAAACAGAACTATTCTCCCAGTAGCAGAAAGTGCTCGAAAATATAAACTTGTCGTCGTGGCAGTGATAGATCTTGTAGTCGTGACCCTTGTGGGCGCGAGCCACCCGTAGCATTTTGACTTGACGAGTACGGTAAAGTCAAGTCCGGCTTGTGCTAGGAGTCGAGTTGTGTGCTGAGCACCGCATAATCAGATAAAGCCGCGGTGTTTTCCTGCAAACAGTCATGCTCGTCGACAACTCCTTACTGATAAAGAAGAACGCTCTCGCACAAATCGTATGTGATGTGTGCGTGTTTATGGTTTAGATTTGGTTTCTAAATCTGCGTTCCCTTTGTACGCGTCTAAATATATGTTGGCTCTTCTTGTTGGCACAAATCTTGTAAGCCTTTTGCTTTTTCTTATTGTGTAGTTCCTGTCCATCATACTCATACTTCCACTTGTCACTTGCGAGTATGCGTTGCCACTGGCCGGTATGTTCCAGTGGCAAGATAGATATTCACATGTCACGTCTGTTCGGACCACACTTCTTCCAACGTACTGCCCATGCCGCGTGCCACAATTCATGATTCTTTTCCAACAAGTGATAGTCATCTTCGGTTAGTTAGATACGATCGAAAATCTCCATCGGGCAAAATGTGACGATCGACGTTATCCAACCAGACATCCAACTCCTTGTCAATAATGAAATCAGCCGTAAACACTCCAAAGGCATCCTCGGCTGCGGCGGAGGAGCCATCACTTGCATTATTATTTGTCAACAAGTGCGTCGTCGAAAAGGCATCCGCCACTGTCTCGATTCTGGGATTGAGCACGAGTGTATCGTCAATCTTGTGCTTGCGCCACTTGCTGTCCTGGTGAGCGGACCTACAGAGAGAAACCAATCTTTGAAGGATCTAACAAAGATGAGAATCTAGAGGACGACGTTGCATGAGTAGACACTCTGTGAAGAATAACAATGTCTAACATAAACTGTATTGATTTCACTCTAGAATTGCAAAATTCAGACTTCCCCGACTTGCGGGCGGTCTTGAAGAAGCACGCACTCTTAAGTCATTTCGACGTATTCAGCACCAGCTGGGGTTCTCTTGACGCCCTCCTCCTCCTCCATGATGCTTGTCATAGGCTGCAACGTTTCGGCGCCGGACTTTGTGATGGCTGCTAGAGTCTCAGGCATGCAAAACAAGTACAGGGAGGCTGGTACAAGTGACATAAACATGAGAATGAAGAACGCCTTCTCGTATCCAAGATCCTGCGCGAGCGCTTCGCCAAGGTAGCCGGACACGGTTCCTCCAATTGACATGGCAGCAGTTGTTAGACCGAGGGTGAGACTGAAACGACCAGTTCCTCCACTAATATCACTAGTGACCAAGATATACATGGTACCAAAAATTCCAGCTCCAGCGCCATCCAAAATTTGTGTAGAAAGAATGAAGAACTGCATCAGGTTCGATGCAGCTTCATCACCTCGAAGCCTCAGTAGGAGCACGAGGATAAGACATCTAATTGGAACCGAGAAGAGGCCAATCAAGAAGATTCCTTTTCTTCCATACTTTCCTGAGTAAGTTCCGCAGATCTTGGCACTCAGCACCATAAAGACCTGAGCGACGATGATACAGAGGCCGCTTAGAAGGATTCCACTTCTACCATTGCCAATGGCGAGGCTCTGCATGACCAACGGGAGAACGGTTCCGTTAGACGTGTGGAAGAGGAACACGATGAGGATAAAGACCAATAGAGTTGGATCACGAAGGACTCGAAGCGGGGTGTCTGCTTTGACCTCGTCAGCGCCGCCAGCACCACCCTTGGTTGAACCGCCGAAGCCGAAAATGAAACTCGGTTGAGTTTGAATGTTCTCCTTTTTCTCAGATTGTCCAGGAGGCGTGTATGCACCAGTCTTGGATGGGGAAGACTGCTCGACTTCTGTTGTGAGGCCACGGGCGGCGTTGTGATCAATGTCTTCAGGTTTGATTCGGGTCAGGAAGAACAGTAGCCCAGCGCAAGCAATAGGGCTGACGACAAAGAGAATTCCAATGGAAGGGTACTGCCAGTAGGCAATCAGGGATCCAGTCAGCACAATAATCGCCGTACCAAGATGGTTCATCATTTCGTTGACGCTGACCTGTTCTGTCATTCCTACGGCACCGACGATACCCTGCGTGATGCTATTCAAACCTGGTGGAATCAGCGACGTTACGGCACCTTGGAGAAACTTGATGAACACCATCAGGCCAAGATTTCCACCCTCCTCTTCAGCAAAAAAGGCAGTGAACACAGTGAAGAAGGTTGTTGTTACCGCAGCAAAAGCTAACCAAAGAACCTTCTTGTTAGTGTAGTCCATCAAGTACCCACTAGGAGTCTGAAACATGAACTGTGAAAGACCGAACACGAAGAAAAGAAGGCCAACTTGCTTTTCAGAATAGTTCTTGGAAACCATCAAAAAGGCACTTTGCATGTTGATCTATTGGGGAGAAGTTGAGTTAGCCCAAGTACCATCCTTCATCATTGGTGGGAGTGTCAGCATCACGATTCTACATACCATGGTCAAACCATCACGGAGCTCTCCAAGGAACAAGGCGCCCCAGCGCAAGGACTGCTTCGCATTCCCAGACTTCTGGGTCTGCGTCGAATCAGCTGGATCGCTCATGGCTAAAGGAACGAGGTGCGTATCAACGAACAAGAAAAGTGGTTGGAGACTTCGCCTTGCCACTTTTTGGCATGAAATTCAGAGAGGATTCAGCTCCCATCAACGGATACCCCTCATGGTAAGATATGCATACCCTTTGTGTGCAATGGATGGTAGGGGAATTTCAATAAGGTTGCATGAGGAGCTTTCGGACCCACATTGGTCGTTGAGATATCCGTTGGATCTTGTATTCGTATTCACACTCGTATAAATATGATTTATTAACTTTTCGCCATATCAAACAGCCGGCGTGTGGCAATGCAGGCGTGTGTGCTTCCATGCAAGCAAATCTAGGTACAGATGGAGATGGAATGATGTGTAAGAAGCTTACAATGATGTGTAAGAATAGGATTAGCGTATTAAGTGCATGGTAGCTGTACAGCTTTGAACTCTAAACGGGGATAGCAGCTCTAGCTCTAGCAATGTTTCTCAATGCAGGGATGACATAAGCACAAACCAACCAGCTGTACGGAGCTGTCCAGACAAAACTGTCTACTCGGTCCATAATACCGCCGTGTTCGGGTATCAGATTGCCAAAGTCCTTCAATCCGGCGTCTCTCTTCAACATGGAAGCCGTTAGGTCACCTATCAATCCGAGGAAGGCTAACACGCTGCCATGGACAGCTCCTGTCAAGACCCAGTAAGGCCATTTCTGGACCCAAGCCCCAATCATGGCCAACATGGCGCTGACTGCGCACGCACCGTACAGCCCTTCCACAGTCTTGTTTGGACTCGTTGCCCCTGCAGCCGGAAACACCTCACCGAGCTTCGTCTTGCCGTACTTCCTCCCAACAAAGTATGCAGCAACATCACTAAACGCCAAACACAACCAGGTCCAGAAGATGAAGATTGCCCCTTCTGTGATGGGCAAGTGGATGGCGTGCGGAATGAAAGCAGGCAAGCTTCCCGCTTTTTGGCCAAGAAAGTTCAGGATGGGTTCAGCGAGAGGGGCCAACCTCGTAGGCTCTCTTGCCATGCCAAGCAGGCGAGTTCTGACCCAAAAGGAAGGTACGTAACCGAGATAGAACATACCCGTAAACGTCGTGGCTATCTCTGGAATGGACGTGTTACTGCGTCTCATTGTCAGGAACCACATCATTGACCACATTCCAAACACAGGAAGGCAGATTTGATGCAGGTGCGGAGCAAAGAGGGCCTGGTCACATGTGTGAGGAAAGGTTGCATATGCATGAAGCTCTTTCCGAAGACTACACGGGTACACTTACCGTCAGGAACATGGAGCTTGCGCCGATGACAGAAATCTTTCTAGCAGGATACACTCCAGTGTTCATAACCATTCTGTAGTACTCGAGCTGCCCAAGAATAGTCATGAGGGTGAATACGCCAGTGAATATCCAGTTGCCGGAGAAGACCCAGCATGCAACAGCGGCCCCCATCGTAGCACCGAAAAGAATTGACCTTCTGTTCTTTTTCTTCTTGATTGGTTTATCCGACTCCATCTCAACTGGAACGATCACCTTCACCTTCTTTGCTGCAGCGGCTTCGCGAGCCTTTCTCATTTCCACCAACATTGCTTCGCAGGCATCAAGAAGATTGTGCCTAGCTGCGGTAGTTTCATTGTTAAACTCCACGTACTCTTCGTCCTTGACGAGGTTCTCCACCGCACGAACGGCAGCTGCAGCCTTGTCATGAGCAATATGTCTCCTGGCATCTGTGCTGGTCTCGTACCACAGCTGTCTGGCATAGTCAGCGTAAATTCGAATGGCTTTGCGAGGGAGTGACGAATGGCGCCACAGAAAGTTCCGAAGCCGACTTCTTCGAGGCCGAGGATCGCTCAAGGCAGCCTCTTCGGTCGCAGTTGTCTCTTTGGTAGCAGAGTACAATGACCAAGCGTGGGGAGTTCGCGTCTTCTGGCTTGGGATAAACAGTTTCGATCGCGAACCTGGAGTCGAGAAAGCATCACTCAATGCAGCCATCATGCAGAAGCTTAGTATCACCCCAGCGGTGGTTCGTGATGGGTTCCATATTCTAGTCATGGTGCTTTGGTGATTCACCCTGGGGCGAACTTTGCGTGCAACGTAGTAGTCAAAGTTTGAAGTTGCGCTTCTCTTGCGAGAAAGCTGCAACTAACTAACTTGCAGTTTGTGATGTGAATGATGTCAGGCAGTCACCTCACCTCTGTGGCTAATCTCATTGGCTGGCAGTTTATGCGTTGTCAGACCTTTCCGCGTGTAATCAATTTGTCGACTCACAGTGCGCAGTACCCAGTCCCAAAGTTGTTTTCATCCATGTAGACATCTTCATCTGGATCAGTATTTAAGTCGTTGGCAGATAGACGTTGCTGCTGCTAACTGAAAAATCTTGACCCTGGTAACGTGTCGGACTCAGAGGTTTCGAGAGGAGGAGAACTCAAGACCCGAATCGAAGATCAGCTTGGCAGATCTCAGGTACGGGTGGCTAGAATACAAAATTCATTTCTTGGCACAGATTCTCAACGAATATGGTCCGCATAACACAGTTTTTAAAACGGTTAATAATAGCCTCTGGTGGTTACATAGCAGTGCTCATTCACACGGGACGTGTTTTGTTTAGAAAACCGAACCTTTGTTGGCTTCATCAGGTCTCTCCGTTAGCTATCCATAAATCGTTTTGGAAGCGAGAGCAGGAATTTAGGAATGCGATAAAAGATGGTGATTACAGTGAGTCGAAGGGTCATTGCGGCATGGAAGAGTAGGCTCCCCTGAACGTCCTGTAATGGATCAACCCAGTCTTCGCCTTCGTCGCCAACCACTTTGCGGCCCTTCATGGGTGGTCCCTTCTCTACAAATTTCCCAGCTTTCTTTAGCTGATTCTCCAGTTCAACAACCTCCTCCTCTAGATTTTCAATCAGCGTGTCTCGTTTCCCCAACATACTGGATTTCTCTGACAACTCCAACTCCAATGCAGCCACCTTATCTGTCATGTCGTCAGATGCCGGTGCAGAGGCTGCAACTTCGCTCGTCATACTCGAGGCTGGATTGTCGAGTTGTAGCTGCAGCTTCCGAATAAAAATGTTCAGATTGTCAATCGTAGCGTCCTTATCCGCTAGTAATTTTGCCGCAGCATCGTCGTCGGCCGAGCTCATGAAGAGACGGAAAGGTCTTGCAGAGATTGTTGTGCTGCGCGAAGGAACCACGAAGCATTGGACAAGAGGCGACAGCAGATGGGTAAAGAGAAATATGTGGGAGACTCTCATTGTTTCAATGAAGGGATCTGTTGGTGACTGTAGGGGCCGGGGGTCAAGAGGAAGATCAGAACGACTGTTGGTGGTCTGGTTGATGGTTGTGACAATGGTGAAAAATCCAATCAATTCTACCGTGTGGCATGAAACGGTACCCGGTACGAGGCATCAGTAAGGTGCCGTGGTGAGCTGACACGGGCCTTGCTTTCACACTACGGGCTACTCGGAGTACAAGTTAAAGTAGACAAAAGTCGTGACGATAAAAGAAGGAATATGCAATAATGCTCTAACGCATAGTTCAAGCTGGGAATCTACTTGTTGTTCTTGAATGGTGTCTTGAACCCTAGATCTTTGACACCTCTTCGATCGCGCCTTCTCCTCTTAGAATCAGATGGTTCTGTCTCCGTGTCTGCCTTCTTTCGGGCGTCTTTGGGGATGTACGTAAACTCACGAGAGGCTCCTTCTCCCTTGACGAAGACGGTTGTTGCTTCTCCCACAATGTTATTCTGTTTCTCCTTCGCAGCCAATCGCTCCTCCAAGGTCATGTTGAGCTCCTGATGGCGTTGCCTGACTCTTGAGCCGGCAGACGAGTCACCAAGACCGATTCTAACTGCCTCGTTAGTCGAAGATTCAAAGTCCTCAGCCTCGTACATAACTGCCTTGCTGATCTTCTTCTTGTTTCCAGGCTTTGCATCCCTTTGCTTCTTTTGCTTCATCTCTTTGTACATGTCGCCACGAACCTTAGCACCGGCAAAACCATCCTCATCACTGTCGCTATCACTATCATCATCCTCTGATCCTTGAGAATCTTCTTCAGAAGGTTGTTCGTCGTCAGCAACACGGCTGAAGCCAATTGGCTGTCCATCGTCGTCGTTTTCGTCATCATCATCGCTGCTGTCGTCATCACTATCCAGATCATTCCTTCTTCTCTTCGAGGCGGCAATTCCACTTGGATTGCGCAGTTTGAAGTCTTCGGCTTCTTCATCAATCTCAAAGTCTGGGTTGCTAAAGAGGCCACCGAATCGATTATCTGACAAGACTTGCTTAGCGACCTTGCCAGCTTTAGTGTCCGAGTCCTTGTCCTGCAAACGAGCAGCAAGCTCTGGGTTGACAGCAGTCTTGAGTTTCGGACCTTCCTTTGGTGCGATACGGCTAGCACGCTTCGCTTCCATGCGCTCCTTGAGCTTCTTCTTGCGGTATTCCTCGTATTCAAAGGGATTTGCAACAGCTCGCACACGATTGTAGAGGTTCATATCCATGAAGAAACCGTGCATGTAGCCACGAAGAAGTGGAGTACCCACCAAGTTACTGATTCCAAGCTTGTCCACTTCTTCACGACTAACAAACTTGTAGTTCTCAAAGACACTCTCGTGGCCATCTTGAATGAACGAATCGGCAGATTTGCCGTCGCCCTTGGCGATATCTCGTTCTTCCAACTCCTCTGTAATGTTCTCCAAGAAAGAGCACCACTTGGGTGCCAGACCGACGGAAGGAATGTAGTAGGTCTCCATCTTTGGTTCATCATTGGCGCATAGGAGCAGCCCACTCTGGTTGCCATTGGGATCAGCTTCGTCGCCCGCGACAATGAAATTAGATAGCTTTCCAGTCCCTTCCACGTTGACAACTACAGATCCCATAGAGGAGTTGGCGTCGTCTTTGACAACATCGGTGGAAGCCTTATACCGCCAAATCTTTACCAGCTTCTCGTCTCCACTTAGTATGCAACCACTGTATGGATGGAACTTGACAGTGTGAATGGGCATTCCATGTTTATGCTCCATGACATGCAAAGGCCGACTGGATCGGATATCATAGAGAGCAACGATACCACCTGCTGTTCCTGCCGCCATGTAGAGACCACTAGGGTCGTGTGCAACGGATCGAATCTCATCGGGGTTTGCATAGGGATCATCGCAGTATCCATAGCCCTTGGTTGCGCTCTTGACATCCAAGCTAAGAAACGGTTTCAACATTGTGTCAGGAGACCTGTTGTCCCAGAACCGAACGACACCATCATCACACCCGACTGCTGCGAGAGGATGCGACGGGCTGACCTGGATACAGGTAGAGGAGGCACTGCTGGGTTCGAACGACCAGGGCTCACTGAACCTTCCCTCATCGAGATTGAGACGGTACAGTTGGTTGCCCTTGGCTGCTAACAAGATTTCACACGTGCTTGGTTCATACGCCATTGCTCTTCCAAAGGTTGGAATCCTCACAGATTCATGTGCTCCATAAGGGGCGTGGAGGTCTATCGTTCTGTCATCCAACAGTAATGCCATCTTTCCGTAGTCTTCCCCCAACATGACCATGTCGGTGACATGAGCATTCAGATACCGCTCAAACTTCATTGTCAAATCGTGCACATCGTAGCATCGTACACGGGGAGGATACGTTCCAGCAGCCATGATATATCGTCCGTCGGGAGATTGGACCAGCTTGGTGGACGACGAGGGCATTTGAAAGTCCTGAATGAGTTCGATGCGTCGTCGAATGGACTCATCTCGCTTGGAAAGATTACGTCGAGCCCTCTCGCCCAACCACTCTGGGATGGTGGGGCCTGACGATAAGCAGTATATCAGGGCTTCGTTTCGCTTCTGGACGTTCATGGTGAGAAAGGTGTCGTCAATCACCGCAGGACAAAAACGGGGGTGGAGCTTTTCTGCTGGTTGGCTGTGCGCGATTTTTGAGCTCAGAACCTCATTTTCTCTATCCAGAACGAAGGACGATCTACAGTAGCCTTACCTCAGAGAAGCCACTCCGTGGTGCAAACACTTATTCTGGAGCAGCAACGTCCACATGGAAGGGAGATACTCTAATTACCAAAATGGTCGCTCCGTGTTCTACGCTTCGTGTTCTACACATAATAGGGAAAAGTGGTTGTACATAGCAGCTTATATTCATAGCAAGTTAATCTCGCGCCGTAAGGCGTTATTAGCGGGCCGATGTACACATCTGTCATTGTCATCCTCAGGAAACATTTGAACAATTACTTCGCCTTCCATAGCATTTCAATGTGCTGCTAGCTATCGGTCGTGGAAGCTTTTGCCTTCAACTGCAACAGCAGCAGCGTCAATCTTTTCTGGTCGCCAGTTCACATCGATTTGGCGAATTAGCAGATCAGAAATCAGATTCTTGCGACCACATTTCATGAATTTCTTTCTCTGGGTCACTGTCCAGACTCTTCGAAGCAGCAATTTCCGGTTGATACACTTGCGGGGTGTGTGCAAGACTTTCCACGTCTTGTTCCTCGATCACAGCTGCCCTACTTTCTTCGTCGTCTGAACCATCAATAACAGCATCCCCACCTTCAGCTGCGTCTTGCTCGGCCTGAAACCTGTTTATTGCAAGAACAACACCATCCCAATCACCCTCCTCTACCAAGTGATTCAATAGTTCCGCTTGGTGGGTATCCATTGAACCCATGCTTGATACGCCAACGGATACTTGGCTGTTCGCATAACTCATGGTAGTTGATGCGGAACGTACAGAACGCATGCTCGCTGCATTGCTTTTGGATGAGAGGGAAGTCGTATCATTTGCAGAAGCTTCCGCAAGAAGCGCTGCTGTGGCACCTACAGCTGCCCAGTCACCAGCGTTAATATAACCGCCCAACACATCTCCGGCCTCTGCTTCAGCCTCGGCTGCGGATCGTTGCTGTAGCAAAATGGATGACAGACTTGCGGCAGCTTCTGGTGTAGAATTGTTCGTGGCGGCGACGGTAGAGAGGGCGGCGATTCCAGCATCCTCAAAGGAAGGAACTGACCGATTTTGGTGATATTCAGTCCCTGCTGGTACATCTGTTGGAAAAATCTCTCTCGATGTTGCAGCGAACGGGGGCGTTGCAGCGAACGGGGGCGTTGCAGCGAACGGGGGCATTTCAATCATGCCAGCATCGGGGGCTGAATTTACATCGAACGAGTCCACGCTGTCAGCATTGAGACTTGAAATCGCACTTGCACCACATGATAGGCCATTTGATTGCCCTGAATCGCTTCGGATCACAGCCAGTGGAGGGGGTATTGACCTCGGGTAGGCTTTTCCTGCGGATCTATCAACCATACGTCTCGATATTGGCGCGAGAGCATTATCATATTCAACGTCCTCGAGATGCAAAAGTGCCTGTTGGCTGACAGCACCATTCCTCCGTCTTCGTCGCCACAAAAATAGCGCTGCAGCAACAATCACCGTCACAGATACTGCCATTACAACAAGCAGACTAGTGGAAAAGTCATTGTCGGTAAAGCGTGCGATTCCACCTGCTCCCGCTGCCGCTGATGATGAGCCACTGCTTCCTCCTCCGCCGCCACCACTGCTTCCTCCTCCACCACCTCCTCCTCCTCCGCTGCTGCTCCCTCCGCCGCCACCGCCTCCTCCGCTGCTGCTCCCTCCTCCTCCTCCCCCGCTGCTACTTCCGCCTCCACCACCTCCTCCACTGCTGCTGCCTCCACCGCTACTGCTTCCGCCTCCACTGCTGCTTCCACCACTGCTCCCTCCACCGCCACTGCTTCCTCCACCGCCACTGCTTCCTCCACCGCCACTGCTTCCTCCACCGCCACTGCTTCCGCCTCCACTGCTTCCGCCTCCACTGCTG
>JAVCKV010118134.1:0-16940 GCA_032274145.1 Herpochondria borealis | reverse complement strand
CCATGCGGGCGCGGGCGACACGGAGATACGCTAGCTGCTGGGTGAGTCGCTTGTATCCTATGCGCAGCTAAAGTGGCGGTGGCGACGCACGTTGGGAAGAAGCAGCGCGGAATGCGCGGAAGCGCGTGGGAATTATTTCCACGAGCCGCCGTCGGAGGAAAAGTGCGAGGGATCAACGTGTAGAAAGGGACGAACGCAGGCAAATTTTCTCTTCGGGTTTGATGGGCTCGGCAAGAGGTTGATGTAGATGAAAGCGAAGAGATGTGTGAATGCGGTCGCACGGAGAGGCTGTCCGTGTTGCGGGTAGCGTGTTTGGGCGTGCCGAGGTGTTCGGATGAGTTGAGAGATCAAAATCAGGTGAATTCTGCAAACAAGGCGGCCAAGGATTTGCAGAAACAGAAAGAATGGCGAAACGTGGAGGCATGTGGTTGGCATGCTTATCTGCCAGCAACGGTAATTAAAATTTCTTGTTTTTTTGAAATTTCACTATTATTAAACTGAGCCATTTTAACTTTGGCATTCGCTTTTTATTCTGCTTCACAGGGGCGGACGTACTTGTAAAACGAAGCGACTTTTTTCAGCATTTTCAAACGTGCGAACGCCGCACAGTTCGACGACCTTCCAACCGCTCTTCGCGGCCTCTTCGTGCCTGGCGATGATTAAACACGCCCACACTGCCCAAGCGCCTCCTCCTGCAGTCGCCGCAAGCGGAGGTCGTAGCCCGTGTCACATATCCTAAGTCGCTGGAGCATGTGGACGAGATTTGTGACGATGGCGTCCCAGTCGCCGCACTTTGTGCGGTACATGGCATGAAACAGCTCGCGCGGCTTGCCGTGCAACTCGTTGTGCGTGACGGAAAACTCGGACAGCTCTCTCAAATTGCGGATTACCGCGCTTTAACCGTACTTAAGCTGCTGACTTTCCTCTGCCGATGCGGGCAGCACAGCGCCTCCACCACTACCACCGAAGTGACGCTTCCACGTGCGCGGTCTCAACCACCTCTCCATCTCGCGCCGCTCTGCGCCGCTCCCGGCCCAAAGCTCCTTCTGCTTGCCCAAAGGCTCAGCCTTTTTACGCGCACGCAAAAAATTCAGCAAGGCGTCGCAAGAACCTTTCACGAGTTTCCTGACCAACGGCTCCGTGTAAATTTCCACGTCGGTCGATACAGTCTTTGCGACACCGAGCATTTCACGCAAAGTGCGAGAAACCTCGGCCTGGAAGCGGCCTGCGAGCGGCCTGCGCGTGGAAATTTATAACGCCTTCAAGGTCCGCTACGTGTACGTTGGCGACGCAGAAGTCGCGCCCTTTGCGCGCAGAAAGGGCGACTAAGTCTGCAGCAAGGAAAAACTGGTCGTCTGTGCGCGGAGAGCTGTCAGTTGCGGCGAGTACATTGCGATTAAGATCGATCAAAGGCTTCCAAAGCACGCTTTGCACGACGCAAGTCTCGTCGATGAGGACGAATTTGAAGCGCGCGTCGTCACCGTAGTGGTCTAGCAACGGCCATTTTTGCCGGCCTGTTGCTCAACCTCATGCACAGTGCGTTACTACGCCGCGATCACGACGTGTGCCCCGAAGCTCTCGTTGCGTAGTGGCACGAAGAAGATGAGTTCGGGGATATGGTCGCATATGCCGGGGTGAAACACAGCGATCTGCGCGGGTGACGAGTGGGGGTTTCGCGAGTGAGGAGTGCGTGACGGACGACGGAATCGGGTAAGAGATTGTGGTCTAGGAATGCGGAGTGTATTGCAGAGAAGGCTGCATAGCCGCCGTTGCGAATGAGGGACTAGTCCGAAATGGAAAAAGTCGACAAACACGGTGAAAGGATAGGTGACGCGGGCGCGGAGCCAAGTAATTGCGACGTATGCGCTACGGTAGTGTGTGAGAAATAAGAGATGCGGGTTGCGGGAGCGGGTTGGGTAGGTGAGGAAACGGGGTGCGTTGAATAGGCAGAGAATTTCGGGGAGGAAGAAGATATCTGAGGAGTATCGCAGGAATTTCGGGCGCCCCGACTGGAAATGGAGTCCGGACGGATCGTGGAGCGTGCATGCAGCAGAGATGCGGAAGCCAAGGGAGCGGAGACGCCTGAGAAGGCGGAGGGTTGTGGCAGTAATGGGACCGGGAGCGATACATGACTTGATGATAAGTACTGAACGATGCGGGGAGAGCCGAGTTTTAAACGGAAGCGTGTGGTTGATGGGCTCGAGATGGGTTGCGCGAAAGGTACAGAGGCGTTCGGTTTCACGCATGCGGGAAACCAGGCGGTGCCGTGGCGTTTAGCAGAGACACGCGCGCGTCGCGCGCAGATGCCAGGCGAAATAGTGCGTACGAAAGGCGCGAAGTGGTGTAATTGTTGAGAATGAGCCAACGAAGCGGGAAAAGGTCTGGGAACACACGGCTAGTGTCTACACGCCCAGAATTTTTACCTCATATGAGGCACTCTCGGTGGGGAGTTCAATTCCTGCTGGGAGCAAACGAACAATTTATTAGGCTAACCCGATTGGACGAATTTGAAAAAGAAAATTTTCGGAAGAAATTTGACCAATTGGCATCAAGGCAGTTTCGGTGCAATTGGAACTAAACAATGAACAGAATAAGATATCTAGAACACCCAATTCACCCGTGACATTCGTTTTATCATTTTTCTATATCATGTTGGTCCCTCAAATGACTTTCAAAGCAAGCACGACCAGAATCTGTTTGACAGAGCTAGACATCCTGTCTCCGCACAGACTTGCAATGAGAGAAAATTAACTTACTCTTCCTGGTACCCTTGCATACACGGCATTTTCCCGGATAGAGCACATTAAGCACTATTCCCTCTCTTGCCTTCAGTTTTCTCGAAGTTGTTATCAAATGTATACCAATTCAAGAAACAGTAATTTCTCTTGGGATTTCCGGACCAATCTGTGCGACAGAGCAAGTTCTAGTTGATATTATGTCGAAATAAATATCAATTAATTGGTCTGCGAGCTGAAAAATAAAAGACCCATGGTGTCACATGCGGCCGGGATCCACAGTAGCCTTTGTAAAACATCCATGCGTCTACAATTACAATTGCTAGAATGGAAGAGTTCACGCACAACGACCACTTTTTCACCCCAGACTTCTTCTCCAGGTTGAGATCATCCTGTCTGCAACGATTGTGGCGGTCAGTCATAGCACAATAGTTCTAGTAGGTCTCACAGACACTGGGTGTTGGAATATATCGTTCCAACCGTTCCGCATGGCCATCCACCATTGTGCACCTCTCTCGAACGATATTAGTACCAAATCTAGTTGTCCCAGCCAAGCTTGTAAATTTGCATCTGTCGCGGTCCAATCAAAGTATAGCCATGAGTTCGCATGTACTTTCATCGCTCAAAAATACTGCCACGTGCTACCCTCTGCGGCACAGCTCTGTAGTGCTCAATTCACGCATGAGGAAACATCGCGTCGAATTTTTGACAACGCCTTTGAAACTAATGCCGTGGTCCCAAAGAGCTTCCGCAGTTCTGAAGGAAGCAAAGTAGGAATCAGCGCTCACATTCCTGTTGTTATTGAACCAAGGTTCAATTAATCTCAATATTGTGGTAGTTACATGCTAGTGCGTTTTCTAGTAGTTCAACGTACGCGTTTCGCCAGCTTTTCTTGTGACTTACTTCCGCAGTAGAATCCCTGAACGCTCGTCACTACACGTCTTAAGCTCAAATCCACTCTCGGGAGGGATTTCTTTCGAGAGATACATAATGCGGAAGTCCAATTGAAATCTAGTCGCCGCCCAAACCGTACCATCTCGATATGGATTCATCCACACATACTTGGTCTGACGGTCTGACATGCGACGCGCTGTGTTCATTGATTGCGGATAAAAAAACCGCTTACGTCGGCCCAGCGGTCACCGTTTTCTGGGACAGTATAAACAGAAAAGCAAATATAGCTTGTCAGCTCATCGAAAAGATTACGCGATATGATTTTCCCGAGTTTTGCAGAAGGAATGTGGACTGATGCAGAGCTTTCTGACCAAATTGCACGACGGTCTGAGAGTTCTAAGCGCATCAGGAGTAAAAGAAGCCCGAAGTATCTCAGTAATTCTCCACTACTTGTGACACGCCTCGCTTGTGACGTAAGCAGGCGGTTAGTAGCCTCGACTTTTTTCTCAGATGCTGCTGTGGAAGTATCCACATAAAAAAATGATAGAAGCTCATTTCTGTCGGCCCCACCGCCTCATACATTCTCTCATTATTTGGGCCTTCGCCTGACCACTGTTTCAAAATGGAACCATGCATTAAGTGGAAGTGTGACCCCCATCCATTTCCACGCTCGGCCAAGTCCATCTTTCATTGTTTGATAAAACAACTGTTCAGCACTGGTCACAGTTTCTTCCAAATTTTGATTGTTACGTGCATTTCGCGTGATTGGGGTCACGTCAAATTAGTCGGAAGGTTCGGCCTGATAATTTTGGGCAGCATTTCCGGCCGTTGCGGCCTCGGATTGTTCGACACACCCAGCGTTCGCGATCTCTGTGTCTGGAGGACTTTCCACAACACTGACGCTTGAGATATAAATCTCTTTCCGCTTAGAGCTGTAAGGGAAGTGCAAATCTGCCTCTATATAGCGCATATTTTTCCCATTTTTTGGCATTGTGATAACTCTGACGACCCTTCCAGTCAGTTCCACTTCTTTCCAACGCGATCCATAGCGTCTCGCGCATTCAATGTCATGTTTCACCAAGCGAGCGCTAATTTTGACAGTATTTCCGGCAATCGTCCTCGGATCTTCGGCTTGTGGCATGATATTCAGGTAGCAGGTGGTAGCGGTGGAATCTATACGACGACGGTGAGAAATCTATCTCCAGCGCCGTTTTTATTCCCATTCGCCGCCCACATTTCCTCTCCCAGAGGGCTCTAGACAACTGTCGTGTGGACAATGTAAAGGGTGTAACTTTTTAAATGGTAATCATTGTAACAATAGCGAATGAAATTTTACCTCATCTGAGGTAGAAATACGTCAAATGAGGTACCTGGGAGTGTAGACACTAGGGCCGTGCGCGCGAAGTGCGGGCGCGAGTCTAGCGTGATCTTGATGAGCGTGAGAGGCGGGGTGGGGTGGTTCGCATGCAAGGAGGAAAATTCAGAAGTGGAGGTTCGCAACGGACGGAGCGGGGTATGGTTGAAGAGGCGGTCAGTTTGAACCCCGGTGAAAGATAATTGAAAAATCAGTGGCTTGATTTTTTTATTTAAACTTTTACGGGTCAATAGAACAAATAAATTCGTTTCTGTGCCTTCCGCGACGCCGTCGTTGAACGAAGCAAATGATTTGTCGTTGAAACGAATTTCCGTACTGAAGACAAGTCGCTACGCCATTTTCCAGACTTCCGTCAATCCTGATCCTCCATCATCACACAAAAACTAACTCAGTTCTGCATGAACTACATCGGAAAAGTCATGCAGTAATGCGGTACTTTTAGTGTGAGCTCAAGTTCAAGCGAACGCCAGAATGTAGAGAAACGCAGCGGGCCATCCGATCAGGCCGGGCCACCGTTCAAACGACGCAAGAGTACGAGAATTAAACGCCATGTGATCAATGCACATTATTAGAAGCGCGCACGTGAAATGAGTGACTCTGTGCGATGTGCTAAAGGCAACATGATCCAGAACAACGCCGAACGGATCAGTTCTATAAATCGTCTGAACCATATACATCCTCTCCAACACTGAGAAGTAAATACTGTACAGTATGATTCCGCACCAGAGTCAAAAACATGAAAACCGCCGCAGTAAATCGACGAAAACGAGGACGAGATGGTTGATACCGTTGAAGACCACATCGGACCAGTCATAGATGAGAGTCCGACAGAACCTACTGAAGCCGAAGCTGGCGTCTACAAGCCGCACGGCGACAATTTCATTGAATCAACATCGACAGAATAGGAGGAAAGGAATAAGAGCGGAGAAGACAGGCCTCAAGCACATTTCAAAGGACGAAAATGTCTGCAGTTAGATCCACTTCCCTCATCACGCGGAAACTAGAGAAACAGATAAAGATAACTGCACGGTTGCAAAGTCTCTTGTCATGCGTATTCCTATCCGGAAGTAACCAACTAAACGCTGACCAGTGCCGCCCCATTCGCAGCGCTTTACGTACTACGAACGATGGTTTTCGCCTACATACGTACAAAGCTTTCGGGAATAAGTTTTCGGCAACTCTGGGAAATAATGTATGCCCCAAGGCGGAGTAATCCATGCAGAAGACTTCGTATGAAAAGTAGTGAGCAAGGAAATGAAAATTTGGAAAATAAAGGGTCGAAGAACTCAGAAGATTGAGTACGCATTGTCTTTCCGACGGAATAGGCGTTGTACGACGTAGCTAATGACGACTTCTTTCGCACGGTGTACCAGAGCGAAAACGGCTCGCCCCAACACGTCATAAACATCGAAGAATCTTTGATTGCACATAATAGGAGGCTTGTATGTGGTTCGGATATCGCGCTGTGGGCCCTGTACATGGATTTGATTTTTCCATGCTAAAATTAAGACAAGGTGTGTGCATACCGTGCGGATCGCAACACCAAAAAAAAGACGCAAGCAGATCGTACAATACAGGTAAACAGCGCATGGATGGAACACAAAAACGAGGCCGAGTGAACCATCTTCTATCGAAGTGGAGGTAAGAGTGGGGTACATGTGGTGTGTGATTCCGAATAAAGGTCCCTCAAGGGTACAAGGCTGCCCATATCTGGAACAGGAAGTGTACAAACTTCTTTCCGCGCAGGTGTTAACAACTTAGGCAGCCATCCGAGCTAGTGCGTCCAATCAAGCACGATGCTGGAAACGATCAATCCAGGTATTCTTATGCTGTGTACTGGGGATGTATGTTTTTTCTTCCGTACGGAATCCTCAACAGCAATTGATCGTATCGCTTTTATTCTTGTGGCGTCCCCTTTACTTCATGCGTACGGGAAAAAATGTTGAGAGACTGGTGTGGATAACGAAGGAAGCGCAGCAGAGCGATGGTCCTTACGTACATGAAGTAGCAACTAAAATATTGAAAGTGTTTCCGACGTGGGTCTCAGGAAGGCGAGTTTTATCCACTTTCCAGAAGCAAAAAAGCCAAAGGAAATGCCCATTCCCGTGCGGGATCCCTTTCTACGTTTACATAATGGCGCTATACACTGATATTATTAAACAAAACGCGTCCCTGTCTGAAACTCGCAGCTTGACCGGTGTGTAAATGATGGCTCTGGGCATACCCGCAGAGATGCGTTGAAATTTTGCAATGACGCAAGTGATCACAATTTTACCGCACGGTTTGAACCTATGGAAATTTTTTCGACACCTTGAGGCCGATTTATTGAAGGTATCAACCAAAGGAGTAGAATTCTACTATCTGTAGGGGAAATTTTTCAATTTGTTCGTGGATCTTGTGTGCTTCTTTGGATACTATCCTACAGTAACACCCATAGAAGATGTGCGCGGACATAATGCCAACTAGTTTCTGTACTTTATGCACCATGCGAGGATGGGATGACGTGTAAGGCCAAAGTATTTTTTGTAGCTCTCAAGATCACGCAAGACTAATTGGGTATATGCGGTTTGATTAGCGTACACAGCCTATCCATTTTCTTGGCCTTAATGGAGATCTGTAAAAGGCACTCGGTTTATCAACAGAAAAAAAAGGTCCAGCGACAGAAGCGCAGCTTTTTTACTATGCAAATTACGTACGCGACAAGGAATCCTCGGCTAAAACGCAAGCATTTGGCAATCCACTCTGCACAACTATAGACTCCTGCCTCAATATTGCTGCCGCCGCCGACCATCTCCTCGCAGGCCTAAGCAAGGATGTTCTAAGTGTGTAATTACAGTATTTTCTTGTTAATGATTAGCACACCGAAGTGGAGATAGAAATGGTGGACATCGCGTGCGCGAACGGCTTTCCATAGGAGTGCGCTTTCATGGGCTTAGACAAGGGTAAGTTCGACAGTCTTCGCAGCATCTCCATGAATACAAAGTTCGCAATACTCATATTCTCCGCCCCATGTTCCGTCTATATAACGGCATCACCTCCAAGTACGCCTTCATGTTTCCGGAGAAGCAGAACTTGTTTCCATGTTTTCACACGTGCATAATGTGCAGCCAGAAGGTCCGGAGGCGCGAAAGATGCTAAGAAAGATAATTTCAACTGTGAAGAAAAGGAATTATTCACCGTACGGTTCGTGAGCACATATCCATGTGCGAATCTGAAAATCGGCGCAGCCCAAGGTACAGGAAGGAGATTAACAAGCCTAACATCCACCGCACTCTTCAGCTTTGTGTCCTAACAATCCCTTCCTTTGTTCATGTGCTTACTTGTAGCGAGAGTTTACTTGAAATGGGGCACAGGTCGTTTAAACAGTGGCTGTAAAATAACCAACACGCGTAAGCGCAAATCACCGGGTTGAGCTTACACTTCTCCGTGACTGGTAGGGGCGTCTGCAATAGCTGTATAAGAAATATGACAGTGGCAAAGCCGATGCCCGCGAAAACGATGAGGCAGGCCCACTGCGTGTACTGCTTGGACGAGAAAATGCGGTGCTATACCGACGAAAGGAAAACACATAGGACTCCTGCGAAATTTCAGAGATAATTTCAGCGCGGCGTTCATAGAGCCAGAATTTGACGAATTGGGAACAACAGTATAAGCCATTTATCACGCGTTCGGGTCTTCTCACTGGGAGATGGACAATAAGCTGCCCGAACAGGAGGAAGATCACCGAAGCACGATGAAAGAAAGGGAAATTCTCAAAAAGCTGTACGGCATGGGTGGAGTTTAAGATGCTTCAATTCATGAATACCGTACTGCAAGGTACGTTTATGGGATGATTGGAAACTCTAGGCGACTAATTTACGGTCACCGTACCGTGACGAGAGGGTGTGTTTTTTCAGTGATAGGGAGGAGCGGTGACACGTCTTCGATTGCGCACCAGACTTTTCGTGGTGATCAGGCAGGATACAAGGTAGTTCAAAAACAGTACAAGAAACCAAGGTATATTACAAGAATTACGAGATATAGTGTTTAAATTGGGAGAAACCCTCCTTTAATCACATAATTAAAATGTTAAAATACCCAGAAGTTCCCAGAAAAATACCCGGTTTCTTACTAAGATACCCGGAAACGATTCCAAGATTTAAGGGATTTTTTTGAAATATCTTTTAATTTAGTTACCATATCTATACACTTATATAAATGGTTTGGATTTCGTAATTGGATACCATGGTGACGTTGTAAGAAACCACAAATTCATACAAAATTTTCTGGATTAGCTACATACATTCTTTATATCTTGCAGTAATATTGATATTTCAAATATCAAGATATACTGGAAAGTTTTAAATTTCCTGGGTATCTTAACAAAATTACCGGATTTGACCTACCATATCAGTGCATTATATTAAAATATACGAAATTGCCGGCTACATTACGAGTTTTTTTACAAAAATGTTTGAGTGTGGTACAGCAATACCATTAAAGTTTAGTAAGGAAGTAGGGTATTTATCAGAGGTCTGCAAAACTCTGCAGGTGCCTTCATCGTTAAATACAGAGGTATTTTTTACCAATTATTAGGTATCCTAACCACATCAATTTTTGGTTCATATATTTCAGAACACGGGTTGATACCCATGTTTGGTTCCATAATATACCCGAGTATTTTCCAGGAATTACCATGCAGTGAACCACTGCAGCAGGATGACCCGACCCTCGCATCACTCCACACAGAGCCCGATGATGCAATCGCTCTCGACGACACCAGCTCTCAAGATAATATCCGAGACGTATCTAAAGACCATGGCTAAGAAGAAAAAGACGAACATGACGGTGCATACATCTACGCAGCATGTCCGGCACTGGGCTTCACAGCTCGATACGGATCGGTGAAAGTACTTGAGCGCTCTTCCTGATGAGACGAATCCTGCCGCGCCTGCACCATACGCGGCGCCGATTGCCGCGTGTCTCGCCCAACCGCGATAACGGCCTGGCCGCACGGTTGAAATCTAAGATCTCCGAAAGCGTGCGGACGCTGTAATGATATGAGGAAAATTGTTGCGCATCTCGCAGTCTGTGGGCGCGCTGTTCGCGAAGGAGCAGAAAGTTTTCCTTCCGGGCTTGTCTCCATCACGGAGGGAGGTAACTGCCCCGATTCAGTACTGCAGGACCATCAGTTGAAAGATGGGGAAAACTTGGCGGGATGGTGCTTTCCGCAGAGCGAAATAAATGTGTTGGAGGATCTCAAGCAACCACGCGGCATTTTGAAGATCGAAAAAGTATAGACAGTGCAAAACGGTAGTAATCCAGCACCAGCGTCCGTTCGACTCGTCCCACCGTCAGAGTGGGCGAAGCAGGAGGTGTCTACGTAAAAGTTCTACTCCGTGTACGAACACCCGCAACGCGACTCATCGGAGACGCTCAAAATCGAGCGGGAGCCGATTGTTCAAAGGTTCGCGCCGTTGATTGGGAGAGGATTTGATCTGTGGAATATTTTAGAGGGTGTGCCTTGCGTGACGAAGCCTGGTGGTACGATATTTATTCCTTATGCTGCGCAGCCATCTCAAGCAGAGGAATCCTGTCAAGTGAAGGAGTAGTGGTTCGAAACGGAGTGGGCCGGCAGAGAATAACGGTCAACAGTCAAAGTCCGCGCGGTTTTTTGCAGCTCGCGGCTTACCGGGCTGTTACACATCTCGGATCCGCCGCCCCTCCACCAGCGCTCTCCCGCGTGGGCCAGAAAAGTGGACCGAGAACGAGAGCGCGCTGAAGATAAATTTCTCGTGGCCCAGTCCGAGTTAGGGTTCTATTTAAACGTTTCTGGAAGACGAAGAAGAAGAAGGAGAACCACCGTCGTCGAATCCAGTTCAACGGCGAAACATCCGAAAAAGTACCCACCTCGCGTATTCGACAAACGTCATCAAACATTACCCGGGCGATAAATATGCCCTACTACTCGCTGAAATCACTGAAAGCTAACTGCATGCAGTTGCGTCGTAATAGGCGGAGCTGGCACATGCACAAAACTGCCTGCTCGTCGGCTTGCTGCTTCGGCAAGGTATCGGTCTGGCTACCAAGCGGCTCGTTTGGCTGGACTTGAACGACAGAGCTAATGGTCGCGCGACAGTCCACTCAGTCGGCTTGAAGAATATCATGAACATTCCATCATGGCTGAAAGGTCGCAACGGAAGGCCCCCTCAAGGGTACAATTTCAGATCCACGCGGAAAATGGGGTATATGTTGGACGGTTCACATTAACATGTCTACCGCTTCGCGTTTTACATGGATTGGTTCAAGAAAACGAAGGCGCAGCGAGACAAACGATAGATAGAGGTTGCTACATAAATCGGTTAGGCCTTTCAATCGAGATGCGACGAGGCAGCGGTTTAACTCGTTTAATGACGATAGTGTTGAGCAGTGTGTCGCGCAAAAACTTACTGGACATTATCATGGACGACTTAAGCTGTGCGGCTTCAACAGGTGTGGGTGGAGTAGATCCATACGGACATCGCATGCGCATCTTCCTAGACCCGGTCACCTTCTTCGGTGAATACCCCGCTGCAGCCCTGTGTGCAGACGTCAAAGGGAATTCTGTTAACGCGTTCTGTAAGCACTTTACGATGATCAAGCGCCATGCACCTAACGGGTACAAGATCCTGTGCACGCCAATGGTCCAATGCCGCAGAACTGGGTTCATGCGAAGAGACGCGAGCCTCCAAGCGATCCGTGGTGTTGGTTGGGCGCGCTAAGTTGGGCAATATTTAAAACTTGCAGGGGGGCACGAAGCGAGTGACATTACTGTATTTTTTGCCGTGCAGCTTTATATGTCTGAAAAGTACGAGGGAAATAGACGCACGTAAAATTACAACTAAGTACGGGCGGAGTGTGTGATCTCGTCGATTTTCACGACAGATAAAACTTTTTGCGCAACGAGGAGCAAGAGGTTGGATCCCTGCGGTTCTACCCTGCCTTCCGGATCACAAAGGCGGCGGCGGAGGTGAAGCTGTGTGCGATTAGAGTCTTTTATGGCGTACTAGATGGTCTCGCGTGGGCTGAGGAACTGTGGAAACCAATGTGGCGAGTAAAATAGTTCAGCAGAAAATTCTCTCGGTAGAATTTGTTGTTCAGTCCGCTGGTCCTTTTCATCCTTCTAACGGACAGACCCGGGTTTTCAATCTATTTTTCTCGCACAGCGCGGCTGCTGTTCTCGTCGAACGATTATCTACGGGCAGTATTCGGAGACGACGGCGACGGAGACAGCGCACCCTAGCTCAGTTAGCGATGATATCCCCGGCCCGGCGCCTTGGGCCTGAGCGACCAGTATCAAACGGAGAACACGAGCCCGTGAAAGGTGGTCTTCTCTCACAGCGTGTGCAGGGTATACAGGGTCACGGAAGAGCACCTGGGACAGTGTCCTCGACGCATCGCGCATGCAACTGCCACAAGAATTTCATGTATTAGCGCGGGCGTAGAAACCAGATCACGCCGATCAAATGAATAATTGAATACAGTATGTCATTAGATCAAAAATTCGAACATACAGCATCAGCCAAAAGATTATTTTGAGCCTTTTTATAGTTCCATTTCACTGCATTTCAGAAATTACGCCCGATAAAATTCAGCCTACATGTGAGCTAGATGTGAGTTAAACGTGTAAGAACGCAGCTCACGAAATATCTTGGCTGAAGTTTTCTCAAGCGTTCACGCAAAAAAAACTATTCTGTGTAAACGTCAGTAAATTTTTATTTTGCTGACTCCCCACTGTGCCTCCAGCGCCTTTCCTTCCCATCACCCTTCCTCCCCATAACCTTTCCTCCCATTATTCCCTTTCACCGACAGCGCAACTACCAGAAGAATAGGACCAAGGCTCAACACTATAAGTGGACCGTGGTTTTACAAGTCATAGCAAGGAGAAGGGATTACATACCGTTTCGTTCCCTTTCCGCTTCAATCACCCAAATAGCGCGCAACTTACTGCAATACGACGATCAACTTCGCCTTGCTTTCGATTGTATTAATTACATATCCTCTATTAAATTGTCTTTTCAATTTTAACTCTCTTTGCGAGGTAGAGTGCCTGCGACTTTTCAGGTTTCGAAAAGAGGATATCATAAGTGTAGCGAGCGCCCTAGAAAAAGTTTAAAGTATCTGGAAGACCCGTAAAAACAGGTATGTAATGGACACCATAACTACGACATCTATAGTTCTACGTCGATTAGCCTCCAATGTGGGATGGGCGTACACAGAGATACTATTTTGGGAAGCATTTTTCCCATCTATCGGAAATATTATGGGATTGTTTTGAGCTTTTTTTCGGTGTGCGTGGATTCCTTTTTAGTGGGACGCTCAACACGGAGTTTATAAGACAACTTGCGCAAGCATACGCAACAGCGATACATCGCAAGACTGGCGCTCTGAGAACATGCGTCGGATTTATTGATGAGACAGTGCTCTCCATAGCCCGCCCTAGTGGTGAGCATCTGGAGCAACTCTTGGCGTACAATGAGCATAAACGCAAGCACTCCTTAAAGTATCAATTTTTCAGCGCCCCGGATGGCCTCATTCTACATGCACATTGTCCTATTGAGGGGGAGGCATGACTGGACGTTTTACGCTAGAAGCGTTATCGACGACGCGCTGGATATTTCGATGGAGGTGAGTGGATCTCGTTACTGTATCTTCGGATATTCAGGTTACAATCGACTGTGGTACCAGGAGATTCCCCACCAGGGTAGCAATCTAAAAAGCGAGCATAGAGCGTTTAATAAGGCGATGTCAGCGGGATGGATCACGGTTAAATGGTTCTTTAAGGAGTTCAAGCAGCACTTTCCAATGCTTGAACTGAAGAGGAAGAGGAATGTTCTGCAGATACCGGTCGGTTCATTGTACCTCCTGGAATTGTTCCTCACCAACGCAAGGAACTTCCTCTATCAAAACCCGATCGCTGGGTATTTCCTCTCCCTTCCAACCCCTTTCGATAAGTACTTAGCTGCAGGAATCGGGGGATAGCAACAGTAAAGTAAATCCCAGCAATTGTAAAACCACCTCGCTCCTCGGGTGAACCCTCAAGGAGTGATGATAAATTCCGCGGAATGTCAGGGACCTGCTTTCACGCAGCAGGGAAGCTAGGATATTTTAATATACCTGAACATAAAATTTTTGTAGTAACAGAGTAGCGGCGCGCGGCAAAAACGAGTTTTTGACCAGGGCTTCAATCAAGAGCTTCATCTTGGTGATGTAAACCTCTTCATTTTTTTCGCGTTCCTTCCTGTGCTCCTCGCGGTCGAGTTCGTGCCTTTCTTTTTCCATCTCCATCCGCTCACGGTCGAGTGTGATACGGGTCATATCAGCGTTATGCAAGAACTTACTAGACCGCTCCATCTTACCGCCTCCAGAGCCACCACCAACACGCTCCGACTTTGTCCTTTTGCGTTGGAACGTGTCCTGTTCATGGCTACCTATCTCCCACTTCGTGGCCATCGAAACCAACTCTCGACCGACACGATCCTTTTCTGCCTCTTTTTCCTTCTCTGCAGCCTCATCCGCTTCACGCTTCTCGTCCTTGTATTTGAGATCCTCGTGCATTGTTCTGAGCAACTCCTACATATCTCCTACCTTCCCACCGACTCCCGACGCGCGCTCGTTCCTGCTTTTCGCTCGCGCATGCACATCTTTCAGACGCTTGTATCTTTCTTGGACATGTTTCCACGTCAGCTTGTCCCTCAACCGCTCGTTCTCGTTGGTGGGTGCATTGGCTGGCTCAAAAAGCCTTCGAGGTTCCCCCAACCCAGCCACATGGGCCTTCGCAGCTGCAACTTCTCTCAGCAATATGAGTTCTTCTTCATCGGTAACCTTTCGGGACCGCACAAGAGGGCCGTTCGCAGAGACTGTAGCACTTATGGCGAGTGGGATAGGTGGCTGCTGAGGAGCGAGGAAGATTTTCAGCAGAGCACGAGAAATATCCGCGGTGGAGGCGTTGGCAGTGGGTGCATTCAGTGGTATCTGGGAATGTCGAAGGAGCAGGTTGGAGCTCTCTGTGCTTGGGTAGGGATGATCGGCATTTCTCGTGATTTTTCGGGGAAGGCGCACTGACAAGATAGGATCGGGGCTCACAAAGTTTTTTTTGCTCCCATTTATCCTCACGTGTCTTCTCCAACAGGCCACTGTTCAGCATATTTCATCACGTCCCCTTATCAAATTTTGATAAGCTGTAATTACTGTAATTATTTGGGCTGAAGAGTTCATTTTCATCGCGAAATTTTGCGTTTGTAAGTTCTCTATTCAAAAAATGGAATTTAATTTTTTTCTAAATTAAGAGATGAAAAAGAGAAAAAATTGTTGTGGACATTTTTATTTTTTAAAGTTTATGCTCCAGAAGAAATTTTAACATGCATTTCTGGACGCTCACCAGCAACTCTTTACAAATATGTACGGAAAATAATTTTGAACCTTTCAAGCATCAAAAATGTACGTTCTATATTAATTTAATTAGTTTAATTATTCTAATTATTCTTTTCTACAAATTAAATACTGCTTATTATCTGGATTTTAAAATCAAATTATGTTTCTTCAAAGATTAAGTTGATAGATAGAGGCGATTAAACTTACATGGGATGTGCCGTTCCTATGGACAGCACGAATATAGCAGTGGCTGAAGACACACCGCTTGACGAGAGCTTATATTCGTATAAGCTGAAGCATGCTGTATAAATGCATGAATTTTCTGTTAGTTTAAATCACAGGACACATTGTTTAGATTAATGGACTATTTAAAGCTTGTTCAGTTAACAACAAGACTTTATTTAGAAATTGCATTGCACAAAAATTGAAAGATGTACATGAAACAGCTGTAACAGATAAAGTGTATATCTTTGTGCAATTTTTATGCCTATAATACATTCCTGAACCGCTGAAGTAACTGCATAATTTATACAAAGCTAGAACAAGCGTTTGAAGAATTTCAGTGCTTTAAGTCAGGTTTTTCGACATGATAGGAGCAAAAACTGTGATTTTCCGGTTGCTTGAATTTTTCAAATTCTGCTTCTTAATGATAAACGTTTATTCGAGATAGAGCTGACAGTATTCACATATAAGAGTTAGTTTAAACTAATTCTGAATTATTTAATTATAACTAAAAATTAAATCAACAATATTTGGATACTCTCATTTACTTTTTTATTAAAACGATTCTGTAATGTTTTTAATTTGGCGTCAAATGCATTTGGAATTTTATTTTTATTATCCAGATTAACTATCTGTAGAACGTTTCTCAAAAATATTTTTATGTTGATATAATTTGAAATAATTGAATATTTTGAAATATTTGAACATTTGTCTTTAATAAGTTGGTATTGTGGTTAGACCTATATTTTGATCTTTTGATATACAATTCTGTACTTAACTATAAAACTTCCTAGTCAAGAAGCGATTTAATATTTTAAATGTGTATAATCATGGTGCAGTAAGTTATGAAGTGTTTTTAAACCAGGCTGTTACTCCAACTCATTGATGAAACGCTTTCTGTAGTGATATTAGAGTCGAAAAGCACTAAAATGTTTGTGGATTTCTTTTTATTTGAATTTAATAAGTATTTATTGACGTGAAGATGTACTTCTCATGCACTAGATGTACAGTTTTTTTACACAGGGTCTATTTTGTGTTTTTGAAGATCAATGGGAAGCAGCGAGCATCTGCAGTACTATAAATTACTGTCAGCCGGCCGAGCACCTCCCCAGCGCGACTAGAACCGCCTGTACTGTGCTATATAGGCAGTGGTCGGCACGTCTATCGGCGCCGTGGAATCCTCTCTGTATGTCTATTTCTCTGTTTACAGAGAAATTCCCCAAATTCCGGGGCGGCGACACATTCTACCGAGCACATTCAGCGTTCTCTCGAAGCGATTACCGATCAACAAGCGACATAGAATAGTTCGAGCGGTACAGCCG
>JAVCKV010118023.1:0-19604 GCA_032274145.1 Herpochondria borealis | reverse complement strand
CTTCCACTCTTTCAGCACAACCATGTACCCTGTCGTTCGCAGTGATAGTTTGCTGCTGTGTTGGTCCACAAATAAGAATCAGTAACTTTCTTATGAAACTGCTAATCTTGTTTGAGGGTCTGTGATTCTTCGCATCTGCACCATTTCAGGGTAGGAAATGATTCTTAAATTAGACCTTATCTAAGCAAGTCCAAGGAAGCAAGCTTCCAAGACGTCCAGAACCTCAAAATCAAGGTAATCGTCAATGAGACAATCATAGTAGCGACAAACCTGTTGAAGAATAGCATCCACTGTGCCATCAGTTTCTTCGATCTCCTCTCCGTGAGTAACTTCAGTGTTCTCGTTTGGATCCAAACTATCATCCATATTAGTCTCCATAGAATCAGCCGGTTCTATTTCGGAAGGAACTCAACTTCTACACGTGTCTGGCTTTGCATACTTTCTGGTAGTGCTGGGGCAATACGTAGGGCAGTTTCAAGCCTTGTGGCTTCACCTTACTGTCCTCCTCCGGGTGTGGATAAAGCTGAAGCAGACATCCAGTTTGCTCCAAGGAGAGACTCATCGGCAGCCTGAATCTTTTGCATTGCTTCAGGCAACATGCTCCAAGTGCTGGCTGCTTCCACTTGGGCTTTCGCTTCTTTTGGCCCTTCTTATCTTTGTTGGTGTCCATGGTTGATAGGAGATATAGCTAGATTATAACAATGAGACAATGCTATGGCAACATTATGTTTGTCGCAAGTCTACTCGGAGAGACACGTGTACATGTATGATTCTTAGTGTTAGGGATCCAGCCCTGATTCTTACCCCTGTTGCACCCCAGTATCTCGGCATGATTATACTGAATTGCCCTATTCCAGGGCTTCTTACCTGGACTGGTCCGTATTTTGAAGACGAAGCTTTACCAATTCACAGAATCGTCTTCTCGAGAATAAGCAGCTTGGCGGTACCTTCCCTTCGCGACGATTACTCTGTGGACTCGTGACACTCCAGTGGTGGGGATATTAATGTGGTGCTCTTCCGGTGTTGCTTTGTTGGCGCTCTGCGCATGAGAAGAGACACCAATGCAGTGACGTTGCGCGCAACCTGTTTCGAGTTCATCAAAAATTGTTGCTCATTGCAGCTGTTCTGAAAAAAACATCCTTTCTTCCATCGTCATTCCTTTCTTCTCATTCATGCGTCAGAAACTTCGCCTATTTCTTTGCGAGACACAGCTTGCACATGACGCAAAGCAGACTGAAGACAATCTTTTGAGGCACGCACTCGTTATCTCAGCAGTCGCAGCAACTGGGAATATCAGTAGGACAAACGAGACCACCATAAACATCTACGGCGTCAGTAGAAGTATCTATGCAGCCTGCATTGGATGCGACACCAAAATCTTCCAGGTTGCCATTGATTCTAAGCGAGCACACCTGGGGCGGGATCGTACCTTCAAAATCATTATCGTGGAACTGCAGCCGTATTAATCTTGTCAAGAGACCGAGTTCTGTAGGCATCCCTCCACTGAGTTTATTGCCTCCCAGAACAAGATCTCGCAATTCCGTCAACTTTCCAAGTTCGCTCGGTATCGTTCCAGATAAAGCATTATCGTCCAGCACGAGTACGACCAGCTTCACAATATTCTGGAGCTCAGTAGGGATCATCCCACCTAGAGACGGATTTCCTGCGATCACGAGCTCTGTCAAGCTGGTCATTCTGCCAATCTCAGTTGGTATCGTGCCAGCAAGACCGACATTGTCTAAAGTCAGAGAGTTAAGATTTGAAAGCACCGAGACACTTGTTAGGAAGTCCCCCTCGACGGTTGCACCATTCAGACCGAGACCTATCCATTGCGTGCCGACAAAAGGCACTGAAGTGACGCTCAACTCTGTGTTTGAGTTGAGGAGCAAAAGTCTCAGTGAGGTCGATTCGAAAAATGCAGAAGCCAAAGTCCCAGTAAACTTGTTTGTACCAGCATAAAATTCGATGAGCGCATGAAACTCAGATGCTATGGTTCCTGTCAAGAAGTTCTCCTCAACATTCACCCACCACAGGTCAGGTAAGAGGCTCATAATACGTGAAGGAAGAGGTCCTTCCATGTTGAAACCATTCATTCTTAAATGAGTGACGTTGCCTTGCCGATATTCGTGGCAAAAGACGCCTTCCCATTCACAATGTGGCTTGGACGATACCCAATCGCTGCCATAATCCCATCCTCTCCCATTTGTGGAGTAAAACAACAACGATAGACCAAGGCGATTCGACAAGGTTGTAGGCGAGTCCTCGCTCGATGTGTATCGAGCAACCGATAAAATAGCCAGGATCTCGGCGGAACAAGCATTGTCAACTTCAGTTACGTTCACCCCAAGGTTAGATGGAAGTCGCGACAACAAATCTTCGCGAGGTTGTATCAAACATTCTGGAACCGCAGTGAAGGTACCTGTTGTCGAATCGGAGCACTCTTCCTCAATTGTCTTCATTGAACATACTTCTTCTGTCGGTGCTGAAGAAGGAGGGGGAGACGCAGGTAGAGCATCATCCGACTTGCTCCCTGACAATGCAACTCCAACACCAGCGCCAACTGCAACAACTACTAGTACAGCAAGCCCAATCAGTAGATACTTGCGTCGACTCGATTTCTTGTTCACCGAATCCAAACGAACTGTTTCTGGAGAGTTGTCGATATACAATTCAACGGGGGCTGACACCAAAGTGTCTTCATCGTTGACTGATGCACCAGCTACACCCATGCTTGTCGTATGTGCCGCTAAAGAGGGCTCCTGAACGCTAGTAGTCAATCCACTGATTCCCTCTTCCAGCATAGTTTCGTCCATTGTTTCCATGGGTTCGAAATCGAGGTCATTCGGAGGTTGTTCTGCAGCAAGGCGATCGCTGAACCGGCGGGTTGAGTGGTGAGCGTAGGCACCGGGTCGCCGTTGTCCTTCCTCAGGTTGGATTTTGACCAACCGTTGATTGGGCTGTCGCAACTCCAATGGATTATTATCATTGCTTGCTCCGGTAGCAAACTCTGTTGGTTGCGATCGTCTGAGGGGCAGCATTGTAATATCATGTGCCAGCGACCCAGGAGAGCCCTGATCAGCCGAAGTGTGCTCGGGGATTGAATCTTTCTCCCTCGGGCTCGTATGACCATCTTTAGTCGCCTTTTCTCCTTCTGCCTTGCCATGACCAGCAGTCTTTTGATAAATAACTGGTTCAAGGCGTACACAATTACTTTTGTCATCGTATGATTTCTTTTGCACCAAGTCTCTAGATACGCTCCTTTTGGGTACAGGAGGTTGAGTCAATCCTTCATCACCTGATGACCCTGCCCTTTCGGATGAGGAGGTCTTGCGGTTGCCCTGCACGCGGTAGGCGAGGTCACGCTTGTCCTCCAGAGTACTACTAGAAACAGGAAGCTGCTTTTTGTCACTCCCTCCGCCATCTTTGTTTTGCTCGCCAGGACTCATGACTTTCTTGGTACAGATACTCTTCGTCCCGTTATCAGAGCAACTATATGGTGGTGCCTGTGTACCTCAATGTTTGGCAAGCTCTAGTCTGATGTGATGGATAAGACCGATTTGCAGCTCTGCTGGTTGTGGGTTTTCGAACGACTGACTGCCTCGCGGAGAAAAGTCTCAAGATATTTCTTACCGTCTACGAACTCTTTCAACTCTTGGAGTCGCTGGACGGCTAGTCAGTCGTTCCACCCCATGGACTGGATGCGTAATTATTTTGCGTAAGTTATAGCTCGCAAGACGTGTGTCATGCAAGCGAGGTCAATAGTCAACTGGTAAAATAAATAATAGCCTTCCAAATTTGGCTGGAGCAGGGTCCAGCCAGGCTAGCACCATCTTCCTACTCGCATTCTAATGTTTCAACAAAAGCGTGGTTCAACGTGCTCAGTGCGTACAGACGTCATTGTACCTCCTGCTGTACTCCTGTTCCATTGCCCAAAATTGTCCACTCTCTGTCTACTAGAGGCTCACCTGGAAGCGAACGTACTTACAGGTACATGCACTGGCTTCGAGATACCTGCGTGCACAGCGTATACACAGCTCCAGGATGGAACGAATTCATTCAAAGAGGACTTGCGCATGCATAATTACAACGCCGGCGCAAAAACGTAGGCTAAAGTCTGCTAGCCACTACAGTATGCCTCGTGGTGATTTGAAATGTGGAAGGAAGGCTGTTTGAAAAGAACGACGAACATGAAAGAAGTAGACAGTGTTAGCGCCACGGAACGATATCAATCATGGGTTAGCGTAGTAACTCTAGAACTCTAGTATGGCATAGGCAATGTCAGTCGTGTGTTCCTGACCAGGTTCAGACACAGACGAACGGCGACGTACGATTGAGAGATTGCGTCATCGTGGCGTGGAGCTGTTCAAAAAATTATCAATTTCCAAATAAATTCTCGTTACAAACAACTCATTCGCCACGACCGTTGTAACACTCAACACCATGATACGAACAAGACAGCCCAATAGAATCAGCACAGCATCGATGCAGAGTAATCGTCTATCCCAAAAAGAAGTCGACACATTGGATCTTCATGGGTACAGAAAAGCCGAAGCTATTCGTCAATTGACTGGTTTTCTCGATCGCGTGAGACAACAGCAAAGCGGTAGACAAGCTAGTCCTTGTTGGGTATGTGTCGTTACTGGATCAGGTGCTCATTCACAGAATGGACCAGTTTTGAGAAATGCTGTGGAAAACCTCTTGATCAAACGCAAGATGACCTATCAACGTGACAAGGGAAGCTTCGCTGTGGATGCTTCGTCGGGCATTGTGCTGTACGATCCAGGACCCGCGACAGATACAAAACTCCTCATCGCGCCGCCGCCACAACCAGGCAGAGACGTGAAGCTCGTTGGACTAGATACTTCAAAATCAGTTGCAGCAGCCACCATTAATGGTCATAATCGTCGACGACACGACAGCTACCTGGTTCATCATCCACTACCCAAACAAGTGGCTCAAGACGATGCATTGCTGCAGCGAATCAAGTTTGAATCACAACGAGAGGAACGAACCAAGGCCCAAGAAAACCGTCAGGAAAAGGCAGCCATGAGACGAGTCATGTCGGAATCACAGCTTGAGTTTGAGCGAGATTGCATGTTGCGAGACACGGACGACGAAAAGTTGAGAAAAGCCTTGCTGCAATCGGAGCGAGATGTACGACAAGACGACGTCGTGCTGCTAGACATTTTGGCCAAAAGTGCTGCAGATAGTGCGCAAGAAGCAGAGCAAGAAGACCGGGAGCTGCAAGAGGTTCTAGCGAAGAGTGCGGATGACCTCATCAAGCAACAAGAGGCTGAGGAACGAGAGTTGCAAGCGATTTTGGCCAAGAGTATGGAAGATGTGGTGACTGTCATTGAAGATGATGATGATGAAGTACCACTACAGTCATTGTCCATGGATGATCAGGACGAGTTATTGATTCGTGCCATGGAAGAGAGTCTCCGAGAATTGTAATGTTAGGGTAATATAGAGCGAGCTGTGTTATTAGAAGGACGGGCGCAGCAGGAAATACGAGTAGGCGACTCTCTAGCAGATGGAGCCGAGGAGGAACCCAGGTGCAGGCGAGAAGTCTGGTCGTTCAGTAATGTAACACCATCGTGGTACCATGATATAAACTGGCGTACACCTATCTGAGCTTGCTCCCTCATCACTTCAACTAACAGACTAAAAAAGCTGCATGTGATTTTGTTTTCTTTATAGATCACTACCTTAGAGTCTACTTACGACGTCCAGTAGAGCACGTGTGCTGGCCACGGACACGAATGTTCCACCAGTGACGAAGACCACGGTGCGCACGAATTTTCTTCATGCGTTCAATATCATCACGAAGCTTGGCCGCAATGTTTTGCGCAAAGATTTGCGAATACTTTCCCGTCTTCCAATCCTTTTGACGATTCAAAAACCAAAGAGGAATCTTGAATTGACGAGGGTTCTGGATAATGGCGACAACCTTTTCAATCTCATCGGCAGTCAATTCACCGGCACGCTTGTCGACATTGACTTCGGCCTTCTTGCAAATGAGATCGGCGAATCGACGTCCGAGACCATTAATCTTTGTCAGGCCAAAGACGACATTACGCTTTCCCTCAACGTTAGTATTGAGAATACGCAAAATGTGCTGAAATTCCGCTCCTTGCATCAATGAGGACGTCCTGAAAGAGAGAAGAGAGAGGGGAAATGCGTGAGCACAACTGGTGATCGAGATGAATTGTTGTCAACTACGATAATTCCAACGACAACGCAGAGATTCCAAGCATCTATAGAACCGACTCGTTCCTTGAACTAACATCAACTCGAAGCAGAAGAATCGATAATGGTGCTGACTGCTGACCAGTATCCACACTGCTAGTCCACGTGCCAAGTGCGGTGAATCATCATGATGAAAAATCCCAATTTTGCCCATCCTCAAGCCACTCTCGTTCTCCTCCATCAACTCAGAGTCACTTGTTACTATGTTGTTGTGTATTGTCGCCGCAAACGAGGTAAAACACGCCATTGTCAACTCACATGGTGCCTGTTGTTTTTCGTCAAGATGGTGATAGCCGACCAAGAAAGTGAGTGCGCAGGCCTCCCACGTAGTCTCTACGCAGAGCTTGGTACTAAACTAGTTACCCTTTACTTGGTCCACTAAAACACTATCGATTCGATCGACTAAACTCTCAGCATAAGTCTGTCCACCAGCCGACCTCGCTCCTCACCACCCACCGTTCAAATTTCTGCGCGTTCTGCTCTGCTAAAATTTTCTCACATCGCTCCATGATAACGCTCACACAATTCAATTAGATCGTCATTGCAAAAAGTCCACGTATTGAGCTTCTTGTACTCCGATCGTCTATCTCTCAAAGCAACTCCCTGCAAGTACTACAACAACTCCCCTACCATGTCAGAAGAAAAGGTCATTATCGGTATTGACTTGGGTACTACGTACTCTTGTCTCTCCGTCTGGAAGGATGGTTCCGCTCAAGTCATTCCCACTGCGTCAGGTCGCACCATGCCCAGTTGGGTCGCCTTTACCAATCAGGGCAAAATGGTGGGAGCAGCAGCCAAGAGTCAGGCAGCCCGTAACTCCAACAATACCGTCTACGATGTCAAGCGTATTTTGGGACGATCCTTTAGTGATCCAGTGGTTGCCGACGAAGCCAAGCAATTTCCGTTCAAAGTTGTGGAGGGCTCTCACGGGAACCCCTTGATTCGTGTGGAGTGGATGAATCAACAAAAGGATTTGGTACCTGAAGAAGTGTCGGCCATGATTTTGGCGGAATTGAAACAGGCAGCCGAAGAATTTTTGGGACACAAGGTGACGGAAGCTGTCATTACCGTGCCTGCTCATTTCAACAACTTGCAGCGTCAGGCAACCAAGTCGGCAGGACGCATTGCTGGATTGACGGTTCGACGAATCATTAATGAACCCACTGCAGCTGCCTTGGCATATGGGCTTCATTCCAAGGATGGAGCTACTCCTGCTACTGCTGGAGCTAAGACCAATGTGTTGATTTTCGATCTTGGTGGAGGAACTTTTGATGTCACTTGTTTGACAATGAATGAAGGGGTCATGGAAGTGCAGTCGACAGGTGGTGACACTCATTTGGGTGGGGAAGATTTTGATAACTTAATGGTCAAGTGGTGTTTGACTCAAATTGAAGCCAAGAAGGGCAAAGCCATGATGGAAAAGGTGAAGAAGTCCAACCGTTCCATGTCGCGTCTAAAGCGCGCTGTTGAGAACGCCAAGAAGGAGCTTTCGACTGCCCAATCGATTGAGATTGAAATTGATTCTCTCATGGATGATTACGACTTTTCAGAGACAATCACTCGTGCTACTTTTGAAGACCTCAACAAGGAGCTCTTTCAGAGATGTTTGGATACCGTCAACTCTGTCTTGGACGATGCTCAAGTCGACCAGAAGGATGTGACCGACATTGTCTTGGTTGGTGGTTCCACGCGTGTCCCATACCTGCAGACGTCTCTCTACAAAATGTTTGACGGCCGTCTCGAGCTCTGCAAGTCCGTGCACCCCGATGAAGCCGTCGCCATTGGTGCCGCTGTGCAGGGTCACATTCTGGCCACGGGAGGTCAAGGTGGAGGAAAGGACGTGGACGCCGAGGGCACCACCGATTTGCTCCTTCTTGATGTCACGCCTCTGTCCCTGGGTATTGAACTAGAGGGCAAGGTCATGTCAACCTTGATCAAGCGCAACACTGCGATTCCTTGCCGAAAGACGAGAACGTACTCTACTGTGGAGGATTGGCAGACATCGATCGACGTGGTTGTCTACGAGGGTGAACGCGCTCACGTTGACGGAAACAACCAACTGGGATCCTTTGTGATCAACGGCATCCAGCGTGCTCGTGCTGGGGAACCCCAGGTGGATGTCACGTTTGCATTGGATGCCAATGGTATCTTGAATGTCAGTGCCAGGGATCAAGTGACTAATGCTGAAGCAAACGCCGAAATCAAGGCCGAGAAGGGACGTCTCACTGAAGATGAAATTGATCGCATGGTGGAAGATGCCGAAAAATACCGTTTGCAGGACGCAGAGTTGGCCAAAAAGACTGCCTACAAGACTTCTCTGGAAGAGGCACTCTTTACCGCTCAGAGCAAGGCCGAAAGTGCTGGCGACATTAAGGAATTGGAAGAACTCATGGACTGGATGGACCTGGATTCCGACACTGCGACTTTGGATGACATGAAGAGCCGAGGACGAATCATTGAGGACAAGTACGGTATTTTGGTTTCCCTTTAAAAAGTTAAAAACACTATAATCGATGGGAATCAAAAGTGCTCGGCGAGAGCGCCTAGTACATGTAGCGATACACGTCCAATCCTTTCAACCCAAGTACAATAGAAGGAGACACGCTCCCTTTCCCATGCTATGGCTAAAGTATCGGGAAGGGCCAGAAACGGAGTAGGCTGCACGTAGACTACTAGGTTCGTGAAATGACGGTATGGATATAAATAGTACAGTAGGTAACTTCATACGTTACACGCAAGAACAAATTCCGTCCGCCAAGCTGATCATGTCACCGCAATAGAGCCAACACAATATTACCTATCGTCGCATCGCGCGGTAGGATTGGTCAAAAGCGATCACATCATGGTGAAGAATTCGTCCTCGGGAAGTGATTCTACGCCGTTCGAGTTCGGGGATTGGCTGACTCGGTCAAGGTCTTAGATACAGTTATCGAGGCTGCTTAGTACGCGCCGTCTGTTTGGGAATCAGACGTTGTTGCTCCATGGTGGCAACGAGTTCTTGTAGGATTTGGAGAGGGGTCGGGAAGTAGTCGAAGCCAGCGGCCTGGAGCTTGCCGACATCAAACGTTGCGTCCCAGTTCAGCAGCATCATCTGATCAGCGTACGCGGGCGAGGCTAGCACGTCGAGATCATGTTCTACCAGGTCGTGAGTCTTGGCGAGCGCTGACCACAGGTGTGCCTTGTCCTGGGCTAGTCGTGCAAAGCGAACACCTCTCTTTGTGACGGTTCCCTGTCGACCCATTCGTTGGGCGAAGTCGGGCCACAAGTCTCTCCAAGCGAACCGATGACCCGTAGCGACGTTAAACGCCTGGCCTGCTGCGTTTGGTTCGTCAACCGACCAGCATGCTGCTCGGGCAAGTTGTCGAGCGCTCGTTAGGTCGGTGTGCACTGCGGCGCTGCAGTCGTCACCCAGGAAGTCCAATGGCAATCCAATTTCAGCCGTGAGCGCAACATAGGACCCCAATGCTGTGCCTAGGTTGTGGCGGCCGTTGCGAATTGACCCGAGGAGAAAGCTGGGGCGCAGAATGGTCCAAGTCCATCCATTGGTGTCGCCTGATGCAGATACATAGTCCTCAAGATCGTGGTACCAGTTCGGACCAGGGCAGCGAGGTGTGCGATCTTCCACATAGTGCGATTCGTAGCCGGGATGTAGTTTGGGCCCCAGGTGCATCCCGTAGTGCCGCCCGCCGGTGACAACGACAACATGCTGCAGGTTGTGCTGCTGCGGTGGTGTGCTTTGTGTGGCAGCGCTGACCGCGTTGCGCAACATCGCCAAGTTGCGCTGTTTCGGGTCAAACATGCCGGTTTTGATCGCAATCTGGCGATAAAGGTGTTTTTGCAGTTTTGACAATCGCCTGAGCGATCGGATTGCCATACTGCCACACTTTATACTCAGCCTGACCGTTCGGGGTGACCCAGCGATCGGAGGCGGTGGAGGCATCTGTGCCGCATGGAAGATATGTGTGATCCTGTAGGGCGCCAGTGTCACGGTCAAAGCGCCCTGATCTTCAAGGTCGACTTCAACCCACGTTACCCCTGACTGAGGGGGTTGTCTGCATCGCGACACGGCGATGACGACGGGCCAGTCTGTGCTGGTGAGTTCATGGAGGAAGGCCTCGCCAGCAACGCCGGTTGCACCGGTGACTAGTGCCACCCGTTCGCCCTGTTCGCTAATATCGCTGGTCATCGTCGATCTGCTGCTTGTCTAGCGACTCTGACTGTGGCAAGCTGCCAATAATATGCGAGCGGAGGTTGGAGGTGGGGGTTGTGGGAGTTCTTATTATATTTCTTGGTTTTCTGCTGGTTCGTCTGCCTGTGGACATGTTGTACATCATATATTCGAATATGACATTTGCATGCCAAGTCACCTTTTGCCAGGAGGCAAACATCCATCAAGAGTGCGATTTGGATTTGGCCAGATTGCGATCCCTCCAAATTGAAAATATGGAATCTGCTCTGTTATCCGCGGGTTTCGCATACAGTACATCATGATGTAGTGCAAGTAGTATACTTCGAGTACTGTACTTTTAGTGCTGGCCAACAAGAATTGCAAGAACATATCTTGATCAACTGACAATTGAGACTCCTATCCTCCATCTTGGCATGAACTCCAAGTCAGGATGCGAACTGAGGTGCTAATTTGATCGTCTCAATCTGACATACACAGCCTTCTCTGGGAGGTCTGCGAGGAAACTGCCCTTCGCAGAAACGAAGCTTAGGACTCTGGTATGTGTTCCACAACTGCGATTACCAAACAGTTACAACATATCGGTCAACGTCGAGACACTTCTGCCCCATTACAAACCACAGTTTTGCAACCTGTCGGCAACTCAAAGAGCAAAGGGTCTTGAGGACCTTCCACGAGTGTGCTGATGCGGTAGTGATAATCTTGCCTTCCGAGCGCATTTCCAGGAAACGTAAACACTAGAGGCTTCCCAGCATCTTTCTGCGGCAACGCAACCTCTCTGGTCGTGTGGTAGTGGAAGTTGGCCCTTGGCTTTGAAGCCGTTGGGTCGAGATGATCAAACGTCCATTGGTAGGCGAAGAGTCCCGAGTGCTCGTCTCGCACCATGCCGTTGAAGGTACTGTTAACATTGCTGGCCCATGTAGGAGGTGGTGTCCGAACGTCAGCTATATCCAAGCAACAGCTGCCGTCGCTCAGAACTCGAAACATCCCTTGCTCGAGGAAATACAACGAGCACGCATCGTTCGTTTGGTAGAAATGATTACATTCGTACGCTCCTGCATCATGATCTACCCTTTGACTCTTGAGACTCCAATCATAGTAAAGTCTTCCACCAATTGTTGTTTCATTCTGAAGGTGGGTGCTAGATTCTGTGACCTTTGATTCTGTGACGTTTGTCACAAATGCAACTTGAAAGTTTACAGGATAAGGTGTTGGCTTGCGATAAGCGCCCGAACCCTCATTTTTCTGTTCAGACAGTCTACTCTCAGATACGAGGTACAAACAAGCAAGGCTTGTCCACCATAACGGCTGGTAGAAGGGCACACAGCGATCAATCACCATCGTATTGGAAGTCTTCAATCTAAATCTAGTCTGCCAAATCGAGTCATCAGTCGTGACTGCACTACTGACACTGCACTGTGCGGTCAGCGCACTGACGTCACAAAGATGAGAGAACATCAACCCACAAACCAATGAAATCGATCATTGACATCAACCAAAGTAGCGACTTGCTAGAGACCAGAGCAAATAAACGTACCGCACGTGCTACAACTCGGAGATGAAGGCAACCCTCATGAGTATGGCCCTCGCAGTGCGAGGTGCCCGTCGGCTTGGAGGGAGTGATCTAGTTGTCAGTGAGGCCTGTCTGGGTACCATGACCTTTGGTGTTCAAAACAACCAAGAGGAAGCCTTTGAACAGATGGATTATGCGCGGGATTCGGGAGTGAACTTTATTGATACGGCCGAACTGTACCCTGTACCACTCTTCGCTTCAACTTGGAGGGCCGGTGCCACAGAAGAAATTGTGGGCAACTACCTACACAAGATTGGTCCTGCAGCGCGAGACGAGTTGGTAATCGCCACCAAGGTGGCAGGATACATGCCAAATTCTGCGGTCGCGGCGGCACGATCTGTTCCCCCCAGTACTCCGCTACCTGACTGCCGATTGGACGCTGCGTCTGTGAATGCGGCCTGTGACGCCTCTCTGCGACGGTTGCAGACGGATCGTATCGACCTTTTCCAACTTCACTGGCCTGACCGGTATATACCACTCTTTGGACAATCGCAGTTTGATCATGACCAAATACGGGGCGATGAAATCTCCATCAAGGAAACGGCGACAGCGTTGAAGGATCTCATTGAAGCCGGCAAGGTGCGATACATTGGATTGTCGAATGAGTCTACCTTTGGCGTGAGTGAATGGGTCAGGGCAACGGAGGAGCTCGGGATTCGTGACAAGTTGGTCTCTATTCAGAACTCGTACTCACTGCTTGATCGACGGTTCGATTCGGAATTGGCGGAGGCATGTGCTCGTAACAACATTGGTCTTTTGCCTTGGTCGATCCTTGGCGGTGTCCTCTTTAGTGGCAAGTACCAGGGGAATGCTCCCCGCAAAGCCAGCTCAAACGCACGGTTCGTCGCATATCCCGAATACATGAAACGATGGTCTCCGGCATCCGCTTCTCCCGAAACGCTACGGGCAGTGGACGAATACGTCAAGATTGCGCAGGAGCAAGCTAACCTCACACCGTCGCAACTAGCCATTGCCTTTGTTCGATCGCGCCGGTTCGTGTCAGATGCGGGGAGTGTCATTGTAGGGGCGACTACTTTGGACCAGCTGAAAGAAAATCTCGAGACTTTTAATGACCAAACACTGCTAGATCCTGAAGTGGTCGCTGCTATCAATGCCGTCCACATGAAGTGTCCAGATCCAAGTTGTTCCTTGTAACGAGCTAGTCTAGTTCTTGCTTGTTAATAGAATCATCGCTCTTTCACGTCCACATCCTTTGCTACTGGAGTACTGACTGTACCAATATAGTCTGTTCTATGTGTCCATTTCTGTAGCATCTTATTACCCCTAACCCGTTCAGTCAGGTCCGCAACTTCTCGGAATCAAAATTTCCGGAGTTTTGACACATCCGTGTGAAAGTTCAAACCGGTTTTTAACGTCCGGCCACATGGAACGCGCAACTTGAATCGAATGAATCCAAGTTTTGACACACCCGCATGAAAGTTCAAACCGGTTTTTAACGTCCAGCCAAATGGAACGCAAGAATCTTGGTTGACAAATTGGTATGCTTCTACGTACTACCTCATTTTGTATCTGAAGCTGTCAGAGCCTGTCGGGTCAGAGAGACACTGCCCATCTTGCGACGAGAGTTGATGTTGACAGCTTGAGTGACACTCGCCGCTCACAACACTTTGCAAACTAGCAAACTGTAACTCTACAAAAAGTGAAGATCTTTGGATCTGAAAGACTTCTACTCTCCCCCCTTGCTAGGCACCCAAATAGGCCCGACCATGGTTGGTACAGTTCCCCAGTCTGCAGCAATATCTAGCTTGCGGCCAAAAAAGCCGATATCTTCGGCTCTTGCGTTCAATGATCACTCAAAGAACAAGGAGGACTCTGATAGCGATGGTGGACAGTCTGTGGCAAGAGGTGGCGTGGTGACTCCTTTCCGTGAGTCAACAATGCATGGCATGCACGCTGTACACATTCGCTTTCATCATCCCTGTTTCGCTAATGCAACACTGTCTCGTTATTCTATAGCTTGGAAAGTTCATGACATGCTAGAAAAGTCAGATGTGGATGGTATCGATCATATCGTAAGCTGGCTACCTCACGGTCGAGCTTTTATGGTACATCGACCACAAGAGTTTGTCGACCAAGTGATGGTAAGTTCAGGCTGTTTCTTGAATGAATGTGCGTGTTCTGCAAAACACTGATCCCATGTGTCGTAGCCCATGTGGTTTTCGCAAACCAAGTTTGCATCGTTTCAGCGCCAGCTCAACCTGTATGGGTTTCGCCGCCTCACTCAAGGAAGAGACAAGGGAGCCTACTTTAATGAGCACTTTCTCCGGTCAGAGCGAGGTATGATTCAACGTATGAGTCGTCAAAAGATTAAGGGAACTAAGGTGCGCAGAGCCGTCGTACCAGGGATGGAGCCAGACTTTTGGAACTTGCCTTTTAAGAATGGAAAGAACAACAAGACGAGCAAGAACGAGATGCACATCAAGCTACCTGATCAAAACTTCTCCACTGAAATGGTGAACAGCGGCCCTCCAACGCCAACTCTTTCTTCTGAAGATTTAATGCATCGAGATGAAGGGACTGACGTCCTCTTTTTTGAGGGCAAACCGTTCCATTACCTCGATAGGGCCATTGTGACGGAGGGCCTGTCGGGGCGCGTCAGTGGGGACTTTGTTTCCTTTGGTCTTCCGCTAGAGACGAACTAAATTCTTTCCTGCACAAACGATCAAGAAAGCACATTTCTATGCACACAGAGCATGCTAAAGATCATCGCTAATAACTAAACAAGCGACCATCGGGGGGCCAACATGGGCAAGGGAAGCTACCCTTACCGATACGCAATATAACACTGCACAAAATCGCAATAGAGTTCTATTAGAGCTCATCTAACTAGCCCTTGTTTATGCTGAATAGGCGATGGTTCATAGCGGTATGAACCATTGGAATAATCGGGCGACTCTGGCAAAAGCGTAGTTTGCTGGAACGTTGGTGACCAGCTGCTTTTCTTGATGTCTTTGGCCAAAGAAAGCGTTCTTCACGCGAAGATGCGTCACCACCTCTGAAATGTTTTTGAAGTAGTTTGACGTTAGATGTCACCGTAAGGTTAAGGATAACCCTGGAATTTATTCTTCAACCGATCGGGGACATCCGGAGACATTTAGTAAATATTCTACATTCAACGCACCGTAACGACCGGGTGCTCCAGATTCTGGTACTGGCACCATCTTCCAATGCGGTAAATGTAAATTCTTCTGGGAAACGGTGCGTTGGCCAGACGGTAATTCCCAATTGGGGATTCAAATTTGGTCCAAATTGTTGAGTCGTCCACAGGGCTAGTCGTACCAAAAGATATAACCGTAGACGTGCGTTTTTGTCTTTGAAAATACGATAGTATACGCCGGCCCGCCCATTGTCGGCCGATTATATAGAAATTTGTAGAAGCAACTGTTCCTTATTGAGAGTAGAAATTTGTCGTAGAACAGTGCGTGCAATAATTTTGATGGGTTCACTCTCATGGCAAGACTCGCACATTACTCGGGATCACCGCTTCCGACTCACTGACATCTAGCTGGGTATCTGGCACTCGGTCTTTACGAACAACGACTTATAGACCAAGACTGGGCTGCTCTATTACATCTCAAGGACGTGTCATTATTTGTAGTAGAAAGATAGTGAACACGATGAGCCGATCGATTGAAGAGATTGAGGAAGCAGTGGCTCGAGTAGCATCAGACCTTGAAGATCTGCGAGAGAAACGAGCTGTTCGGTTGTTTCAATACGGAGCCAAGGAAGACATTCTTTGTCAGGAGATCAACAAACTTGAACAACGATGGATCAAACGACGCCCTGCTTTCAAGCCCCGGGAGTACGCAGAAGCCATTGAGAAGGTGCAAGGAAAGGAACAGCACATTCCTGGACTAGTTCTTCGACAGCAAGCTGATTTGTGTCAGAAGTTTCATTTGTTGGAAACAATGGAGCAAGAAGTGGACCGGCTTAAGGACCAGAACGCTGAAATCATTTGGTACTTGAATGAACAGATCAAAGAGGCGAATGAAGAGAATGATAAATGTGAATTGGAGTCCATGAACAAGTTGTGCATTGCTGAAGAGGAATTGAATGAAGTGAAAGAGAAGTACACTTGCTTTATGCAGAAGCACGGTGTTGATTGTTGTGAAAGGTCATCGCTTTCAACGGTCAACACAATTTCCTCCTTGGAAGACGAAGGGGAAGAGGAGGTCCAGCCGGCAACTACAGAAGGAACAACTGCAATCGGCAGAGGCATCCGATCTATGTTTCGATTGCGTAGGAATAATGCTCCTGTCCCAGCCGTACCAGTCACACCAACGCAGTCAGCTCGCAGACGAGCTGTAAACAAAACCTTCACCTCTCCAACTCCTCGTTCGAAAGAGTCGTCGTCGTTTGACAGGCAACGGATAATAGCTTTGGTCACTTGAGTTAGAAAACGAAGGCTGACAGGCTCAAGCATCAATGGTGAACTACCGATTCAACCTCAACACGGGCAGCTCGTTAAAAAGTTTCTTTGCTTGAAGGAAATGCTCATTCATCAAAACTATAACTTATATAACTACTATATATTACAAGAATTCTACAGTTTTGCTTGATCATCTTCGACACAACGTAGGGAAGTCTGCTCGTATTTTCGACTTCAATGTCGCCGACCTTCCCTTGAAGCTGCAGCACGCCCGTAGACTGAAGCACGGCATAGACCGAAGACTTGGTGATTGAAAACCCCTAGTCGAAAGATCTAGATTCGTGGCTAGCTAGACATTGCCTCCTTCATACCCAAAATGTGAAACTCTCAGCAGTGAAAAGAGGCTGCATGCATCCCTTTCACCAAAACGAGTACGTATACTATTCAAGGAGATCTTCTTATCGAAGACTTTCGACAGGGCCCGGACGCTTGAACCTTCAGGCACCTTGGTATGTGACTGCCCTTTGTCTGGACAATCCAGATCTAAGACGTCACTACTGTAAACTTCGTAAGGATCCCTAGCTTTTGCATACCGGTACATCCTTTACTGCACAGTCCGTCCCCAGAACATCTTTTGTACTTCTGCTGAATTCTTAAAGTGGGGTTCACTGGCAAACGTCAGGACGGCCACCAATCTGGATTGATCACCATCGACGCGCGTGACGCGATGCAGTGATCGCGATCCAGAGAAAATTGACAAGGTTCCAGGCAAAAAGTCGAGCGTGTGCAAGACAGGAGCCGTTGTACGATCTTCGTCGTTTTCTGTGACGGAAATACCGGCATGTTCTTTGAGGGCTGCCGCAACCTGATCCATTGCAAGATCGTCAGCGGATGCTCGAAGAGGGTGCGTATATTGAAAGAGTCCCCCCTGTTCTCCTGCTTGCAACATGAGCGTCGTGGAAAATTCCGATTCGTCAAAATGGAAGGCATGATAATAAGAGGGTCGAAAGACGTTAATAGAACATGCCCCTAGAGCATCGTCCGAGAGAAACAACTCCTTCCCAGGTTTGACAATTGACGCGACAAGTTTCCGCAAGGTTGGGTGTCTGTAAAGAGCCGTAAGTTCTGAATCTTTTGATAGCTCATCCATGGCGATCGAAGCCACCTTCGTCCGCATGAGGTGGTTTCGAACCGATTCGGGAGGATAGGCAGGGTCTTGTTGCAACTGGTGGGATGTATGTGTATCGTCAGTGGTAAATGCGGTATCTTCTTGTGCACGAGCATCATTGCGACACTTTGTCAACCCCTCCTCAGTGAGAAATTCGTGAAAAATGACTGCTCCAGTCGTTTCGTAGCTCTCTCGCGCTGCCTTGATCGCCTCCTGTGCCTCTGGGGATGATAGGTCGCTCAGCCAAGGGTATCGAGCAACGTTCATGGTTGATGAGAGAGGCAGACGCTGGAAACTGGGGTCGAAGGATTTGGCAAGATTTCAGATTGTGTTGATCTGAGCACAGATGATAATACTGCGGAGTACTGTATCAGGTTATTGCATAGTAGTAGTCGGAGCGCAGCGTCCTACTACCGTGCCGGTAGAGCTGTGTATTGCAGTACATGTACATGTTGTAGCATACCGTATATGTACTTTACGGGTACTGTCACACTAATCCGACTACTCACTGCTGCTATGGGGGTGCGCGCCGTAGAAACTACGTAGAAGTCGATTTCTTCCGGGCACCATTTCCATGGCATATCTCGATCAGGTATCACTAGAGGAGCCTAGAATGGTAGGTAACTTTGTCTAAAAGTTAATTGCCGTCGCGAAATCCCATGGTCAGCGTTCACTAGCTTTGTCGTGTTATTTCGCGCCTACCGTTGTACTGTACGTGTAAAATACTGTATGAAATCTATAACGAAGGGGCTAGTTCTCACTCGTTGGCCTATCTACCAAGGTCTAGACTTGTTGCTGTTTCGCATACTATTGTCCCAAGTTATACCCATCATTGGTAGGATGAGTTGGGAGGCCGTGACTGCATTGATCAGTCATTCCCATTGGCGATTCGCCCTGGAATGGGAGCTGACTGCCACTTGTTGATGGTAAAAGCCGGCGACGCAAAGGCACAGATGCCTCCAAACTTCTCCTGTACAAGGAACCCTTAATCTCGGCGTTTCGATCGACAGAGTTGATATCTTCCCCTAGATACCAGTAGGCAGGGCTGTGACAAACCACCGGAACGTGTAACTCTCAGCAAGGCTCCACCCACACGCCCAATGCAGGTAAGAAGTCAACTTGGAATCTGGAACTGATAGATTTTGAGATTGGGACAGCTTCACGACACGTGACTAGCAATCATAATGATGCTTTGCGTTAGAAGAGGCCTCCAACCAGTTGTGGCGATGTTAATCGTGTTGAGTCGTGACGCGCGCATCTCAGAACCAACCCATATCAGCAGTGGCGCCAATCAAGAGCTTCCCCCATCAACTTTTTGGCAGAAAACATCCCACATAGGCAATGTGATGGGATATGTGCACCCTGTTGAGTCATGGAAGTGCTTTCAAGTGATTGCATGTTGACTCTCACTGGGAACAGTGCATTGCAAGCCAGTATCGGTGTCACACCCTTTCTCAACAATCTGCTAACGTTCAAGAGCTGGAGAAGCGGGGCTATGTCACCTTGATATCCAAGATTGGTTTGTTGAGAAAGAACCATCTTGTGGGGTTTCTCTTTTACGGGGGCGATGGGGTAGGTTCCTCGTCCGACAGCGCATGTCGTCAATTTTGAAAATATCAATTTTTCGACCAAACTGTTGCATTACGTTGATTAACTCGGCACGCAAGTCCCCACCCATATACTTGAGCGGGGGGTAATAGTTATTCATCGCAATGCAACGATTTAGAGGGATTCCGACAACGATTAGTGAAAATGGAGCATTGACGAGAAGTGTGAAAAAAATGTGGACCAGACCAGCTTTTGTGACTTTTTGCGCATCATGCGCAAGCCAAGAGGGGGTGATCAAACGAACGCCGGGATGGGGGCGTGCCTACTCTATCCGCCGTCATCATTGTGGTGACGTTAGTTTTGGTAAGTTATTTTGACGCTAAATTATGTTCTACGCGCATTCTACTGCGCGCACCCCCATAGCTGCATGGATCGGACTATTTCTAAACGCTGGTCGCTCGGGTTAGTTGTCGATATTTAGAGGACACTT
>JAVCKV010117912.1:0-19610 GCA_032274145.1 Herpochondria borealis | reverse complement strand
GTCGGTTCGAGACCTGTTCTGGGATTTAAGTAGAATTACATTCACGTGATTTCAAGTACACCCTCTCTAGTACATTAAATCCATTTTGATCGAATTCCGTGTTGCCTAGCTAGTGAAAGCAGCCGCGTATGGTCCCGCATGGGTATCTGTTCCTCCAAAGAACCTTCGGCGCCTCCTTGCCGATGGATTTTCACGCCGCGCATCTCGTCCTCGGGTAACAGACAGGCGTTGGCAACACGGTGTTGAATGCTGAATGCACATCGCCGTTGTTCACCATCGACCAAATCAATGTAGCGTCTCAGTCTCGCGATTAGTCTAGTCTAGCTAGGAGAGGGGTTCTTTCTTGTCCACGGTCCACAGGAGGTGATGAAGCACGAACGCTCCCAAAGAGCTCTCATTCAGCGGGTCTGCAGATAGGTAAGAAGCAATCGGGTGAGACAGTCGCGTGTGCACGAATCAAGGAAGAAATCCCACGGTTCTGGTTTCCATCATACAAATGCCTCGTACTTGATCTCTCACTGAAACTATATCTACTACAATAAGATATCTCGGATTCGTCATCTAAATGAATTAATCACTTGGAAACGTTGACTGACTCACAGCACCGAACCACAAAAACGTACCATATTATTGTGCAGGTAAAGGTATGCAGCTGGAGCATAGAATGCAGCCAGTGTACTACAAATCTTCAATCATCATTGTCATCATTCTGTATTGGGTTGAGTTGTGCGATGAATGAGTGAGTGAGGTGAAGAATCATTCAACCAAGATCTTTCAAAGGATCAAAATGGTTGGTTGTGGTAGAGTGGTGCTTTTGAGTTAAAATGGCGAAATTCGCAATTCCTAATTCCAAGTAAACATCATGCAATAAACGTTCATGAGGATAATTTTAAAACTCTGCTTCCATCCATCACACAATTTCTAATTCTGGCCATCATGAACAACCAGCGGAGACTGGTGCTATGCGTTGCTTACCTATTATGCACAACATGTTCTCATGCATTCCACACTACACATCACCAGAGAGTAGCCAAGAGACTCTCTCCATTGTGGGCAGATGATTACGAAGAAACGCCGTCGTCGTCAACAAGAAAGAAACGGATTCGTCCACGACGTTTGTCCTCGTCGACGGCCAAGGTTGCCACCGAGAGGCGTGAGGAGAACGAACGTCGCCGTGAACAAGCCCTGCAAGATCCTTCGCTGCTAACATCTATGAAATTTTCGGATCGACCTGACTTGCACCCTGCCACCAAGCGTGCACTTTTGGAATTAATGGGCCTCGAGGAAATGACAGAGATTCAAGCCAAGACGTATGGGCTTGCTGTGGAGGGAAAGAGCATAGTTGGACGATCCAGAACTGGTACTGGCAAGACGATCGCCTTCTTACTGCCTACCATAGAAAAACTCTTGCAGGGGGACAAGGATATATACATTCCCGGACTCACGATTGGAGCCTTGATTGTGGCTCCGACGAGAGAATTGGCGCAACAGATTGCGGATGAAGCGGCGGCTCTCTTGACATACCATGACGGAATGGCCGTGGCGTGTCTCTATGGTGGCACCAAAATGCAACGTGACATTAACCTCCTTACCAACAAACGGCTACCTGCCATTCTAGTAGCTACGCCTGGGCGGTTGCTGGATCACTTGAAAGAAACCAAACTGAATGGGCGAAAGTTCAGTGACATTATTGGCTCGACCAAGATTGTGGTGTTGGATGAAATGGATGCTCTATTGAGTATGGGCTTCCAAAAAGACATTCGTACGATTCTGAGTTTCCTACCTCGCAAGCGTCAGACTCTGCTCTTTTCCGCCACCAAGCCAAGATCTGTGCGGAGGTTGATTCAAGATGTCTTACGGAACGACTATGAGGAAGTCAACTGTGTTGATGAAAGGGATATGGCAACGCTTACCAATGCGCAGGTTGAGCAATCGTTTGTGATACTCGAGAGCATGGATCAATATCTAACCGCTTTGGTGCACATTGTTCGGCAAGAAGGTGACAACAAGATTGTCATCTTTTTGCCAACCACAAAATTGGTTTCGTTCTTTGCTGACTTTCTAGAGGCTGGTCTCGGCATGTCTGGCGTACACCGCCTTCATTCTCGCATGTCCCAGGCAGCTCGCCAACGTACCAGTCAAGCCTTTCGAACGTCACAACGTCGTTCTATTCTGGTCACTACCGACGTTTCAAGTCGAGGTGTTGACTACCCGGATGTTACGCTTGTTGTTCAATACGGTTCACCGGATTCGCAAGAGACGTACATTCATCGTCTCGGCCGTACCGGCAGAGCAGGTAGGCGTGGCAAGGGGCTTCAAGTCGTGCTCCCATTTGAAAAGGATAACATTGCAGAGCTTACTCGGCGTGGCATTACAGAAGCACCGCAACTGTTGGACTCTATCAGAAATGACAGTGACAAGCATATTCAGAGTGCATTGCGCACTATTCGCAGCGGGGATGCCTTGCTCACGCCGGCTGCTCAAGGAGCGTACCGTTCCTTTCTAGCTTGCTACATGGCACGCGCGGATGAAATGGACATGACAGCTCGCGAGGTGGTCGATGCGGCCGCTTCCCTTTCCGATTCTGTTGGCCTGATACGGCCACCTCCTCTGGAGGAGAAGACTGCCATCCGACTAGGTATTGCCAACTTGGTGGCCGTGGTTGATAAAGAATAGTACTATGTAAAACGGATTAGAGCCATGGTTGAAAGCTCGACTCGATAGTTGACAATGATTTCGCCTCTGCAAGCAGATCCCTAACCGTGGTTGATAAAAAATGGTACTATGTATCATGGTTAGAGCCATGGTTGGAAGCTCGACTCCATAGTTGACAATCTCTCGAATGAAGTTGCAGCTGCAAGCAGATTTCTAACCCTCTGATCTACTGGCTGGGTTGGTAACTTTTCCAATGTTTTTGGTACCTTCTTGATTGCACATTCAGATATTTTGGACTGGATCAAGGAAACATTCTTTGCGACTCGATCGACCAATTGCTTCTCTAACTCTTGCGTTTTGGAGTCACTCTTGGCCATGGATTTTGAAAAATACCAGGACATGATGTCATCTCGCACCAGGAGCCGCAGAATCGCATCGATATCTTCCATGTTCGCCTTAATCGCCGTCGCCGTCATTGCCATAGAGGGGACAAACCTACCTTCCATCATCATTGGCCCAATCATCTCCCTCAAGTTTTGCGTCATGCGGAATGGGACTTTCTGGCTCTCTAGGAAGCCTTGATTGTTGTACGAGAGTCGGAATTCTGGCGAAAATACCTGCCCGCTGGTTTCCTTCATGACAACCCGAGAAGGATTCCTAACAACAACTGAAAATGCATGCTGCATTAACGAATTGATTGCCAGCTGCGCTGCAAACGTTCGTCTGAAGTGGAACAATGCCTCGGCAGAGGTTAGCTTGCGTTGTATGTAGTCAAGCAGTATTGTGCCATCGACTTTCTTCTCGCAGATTTCGCGAAGCACCTCCATATTTTTTGCTGCCACCAATTTCTTGGTTTCTTCAGGACTTGTCTCAGAAGTAGTGCTCGTGTCAAGCAGTTTCTTTACTCGAGACTGTCGGTAGTTTGCAATGACATCCATTCCGCAGCCTGCCTCTTCACAACGGCTCCTGAAGACATCGTGGAGCGACAGCCGGCCCTCAGCTTCGAAAGTCATGCGCAAGCGCTGTGCGATTGGAATGACTGGAGATGGCTGTATCGAGAGAAAGTTCCTTGCGCATGTTGCATCCCGGCGGAGCACTTTGTCGAATAAGTAGCACAATTGAACCGTGCGTTCATCGGTCCGAGTCCAGTATGGTATTGCAAACTGAAGCAAGAACTGATAGCGACGTCCATCGCTGCCGACCATTCCAATGCGCCTTATCAACTGGTCATTGCGACGAACCACCTCTACTCGGGGTTCGAATCTCACCAGCTTTGCATGGAGCTCTGGTGATGGTTTGCTGTCAACGGCTGAAATGGCGTTTGGCAGGTACTGTCCAGGGATCTCGATTGAGGAGGATCCTCCCCCATATTCCCCTCCGTGCCCCTCTCTGGCGGCAGAACTCGCCACCGCAAGAGCAGCAGTGATTGCTGCTGTCCTTGCCGCCTGAGCAGACGCGGATGTAGACGATGGGTTCGGCTTGTCGTCTTTGGTTTTTTCGTTTTCAAATAGCGCGCTTCCGGCTCGTGGATCACAAGACATCGGCCATAGATCTGGTGCCTCTGTTGAGAAAAGAGCAAGTGATAACGACGATTCAACCAGAGGAAGTGATTTGGGCGTGCCTGCTACCTGGTCTTGGAGCAGCTTCTTCCATTTTCGCAGTCTGTCAAGAAAGTCGTTGAGCCCGAGCGCCTTCTCCTCGCTCTCTTTCGCGTCGCCAGACTTCGCCGTTAGCGTCAGGAAGTCAGCCTCGAACTGGCTTTTATACTTAAGCTTGAAAGTTTCGGTCTTTCGAGCCCTCTCATCGCGTTTGTTCGAGGCCGTCTCGGGGGCTGTTTCGCGAAAGAACTTTGTTGAGATCCTCCCAAGAGTTTTTGATATCGATGCCACGACTGCCTCTTCGTCGTCAGAGTTGTCCTTGGTTGAGTACAATGATGATTCGATCTGAGTCTCAGCTCTGTCCAACAGTGCTGTCATAGTGGCAAGCAACTCCTCTTCGTAAGAAGGCCGGAACTTCACAATGAGTTCTTCCAATATTGCCTCCAGTGAACTCCAAAGACTCGCATGAGCACGGCGAAGTGAAGACATCAATTCCTCAGAGTGCACCACGGACCCCTGATGTGAGCCAGAGGAACCCCCTTTCGAGCGTTCGACATCTCTGCGTTCAAGATAGAATGCTCGTAGCGGAAAATACAGAGCTTGTGGATAGGTCTTGGCCAGCGTTGTCAGTATTGCCTTTGCGGCCTTGCCTTCGTTACGGTATAGGCTCGTCAGTAGCTGCGGACACCAGGGTAACCATACCCAGCACGGCAATGCCGCACCTCGCGTTTCCAGTGTCTGGCTCAGAACTCCAGGAGTTGATCCATCCTTTGCCAGCATCCAGAGGCACTTCGGGAGATGAATCCGACACCAATCATCGGTGTCACAATTAACAGCCTCCAAGTAGCAACCCATTGCCTGTGCTAGATACTGTGCCACTTTCTTTGCATTTGGGTTTTCCTTGTCACCCGAAACTTCCGTCTGCTGTTCGTGCTGTTGCTTCTCCGCGAGACGACCAAGCGAGGAACACAAGCCTCCCCAGCTTACCCAAGCTCGTGCGTACGAGGGACAAACCTGAACTGCGTGGCAATATGCTTGGTTCGCTTTCGACCTACCACCAAGAGAGGACAAGAATTGGGCCTTCAATCTGAACAATTCGCTCTTCTGAGACGGATCGAAAAAGGATAGATTTGTACTGTTGACAAGGTTCAACCCTCCTGTCCTTTCAAGGTCTGATTCTGGGTTATTAAACGTGAGGATCTGTTCACGTAGTTTGGAGAAGGCATCGGACACATCCATGGAGCTGTCAGTTATTCTGCTCAGTGAAAGCATAGCAACATCCCGCATCCCTTGTTTTCGCGCTGTCTTCGCCATTCTAATTACAGTCCAGGGTCGGTCGTGTAAGGTTGACAGTGTACCCGCCTCGCTCCACTGGAAATTTGAGGTGATTGAGCTGAACATATGGGTTCGCCACGCGATAACGTCGTCCCAGTCTGCAATACTGTCATAGTCGTTTGGAAGTCGGTGTCTCCAAGCACTCAAAAGATTCTGCAAGTCTGGCAGAGTTCTTCTATTTGAGTGATTCACAGTTTCAACCATGATCTGACCAGATTCCCGAAACTCAACTAGTCTGTGAAAGAAATGCAGCAGTGCCGAGTGACATTGACTACCAGTCGTGATGTTGGGAAGCAATTGCCATTGCTGGAGGCATAACTGAGCCGTTTGAGCATGAAGATTCTCCACTTCGGAAAGCTTACCCTTTGTAATGGCTAACAAGATCTCGCTCATCTTCAACGTGGGATCGCCTCTTTCACACATTGCAATAGCTGCGGGACTCGAAATCAAGCCGCTTACTCTCTCCCAGTCCTGTCTTTTCCAAGCTGTTTGGAGTAGAAGAAGAGTGTCTTCTTTGGACTCGCCGTAGTCAGAAACGAGTTCCAGCTGGCACATCTCCTTTTGCAGCTTAATCCACCTTTCTTCCCAATAATCCATTTCAATGTCTGTTGCTGCAAAGGCTGCATCATCCTCGACGCTTTCAGCCAAATCAACGAGCTTTGTGTAGCTCGTTATCGCTTCTTTCACCATACCGTGAATGTCAAGCGAAAGCGCGTGACTCGTCTCGGGCTGCTTGCTCCATGTTTGGGTGAGGCTGAGTGCTAAATTCTCCTCTCCCAGCAGCTGCATACACGAGCGGATTCCAGACCATACTCTTTCTGTTACTGGAGAATCTCCAGAAGAAGAAAGGATTCTGAACTGGTTCTCAAGGATTGACGTGACGTCATGCCAGGCGCGATAAGTTCCAGCCAGAGAAACCAGCACGTCCGAATCGAGAACGGGCTGTGGATTCAACATTCCGAAAGCTCTTAGGACACTCTGTATTGAATTCGAGACATCCGAACCGTGATCGAACCCTTGTGCGTGATAAGGCCGAGAGAGGAGTCGTTCCATGGGTCCGATTAATAGCGAGCGAGTGGTGTCGTTACCTAGGTGATTCCAAGCGAAAGCCAGTGTTTGCTCGAACAGGCTTTGAATCAGATCGGGGCTACCATGGGCCAGACTTAATACGGCGGCAAGACAGCTGTCCTTTTTAGCGCCCGATGAAGCCGAATGTCCGCTCATAAGCTTGAAGAAGGCGGATAGGCTCTGCTGGGGTGGCCCCTCTTCGACAGAGTTAGCGCGAAGGCGTTCCGGGCGCGGTATCCATGGTGAGTCCGTTTTTATCTCCCGAGATTCTACCAAGGACCCCCATAGCAGCACTTCTACGAAAACAATCGGCCACAACCTCCCGCTCAACCCTTCAAAGTCGGTGTGAAACAACTGCCACATCATATCAAAAAGTGATCTATTCGGAATGAAGAAATCGGCGTGCATGGTCGAACCAATGGCTTGGCGCAGGTCGCTAACTTGCGTTCCATAAAGAGACATTGCTTTCTGTCTCAAGTTCGAGTTGGCATTGGCAATAGTAGTAACCAAGCACCGTTGAAAAAGTGTGTGTGTCGAATCGAAGCATTGCTGTGACATCTCAGCGTCAAGCTCGCGAGACAGCGTGATATCAGTAGATCTCGCCTTGAGAGGAAAAACATTTGCAATGCCCTTCTCAGCAATGGCGAGCACAATACAACCAACCAAGTCGGCTAGTGGCTGAGCAACAACCGGCGATATCAACCGACTGTCCAATGAAGAAATTTTCCGCAGGAAGGTAACCCTTTCCTTACAGGCAAGCGGTCCGGACCCATCTTTAACCAAGACCCAATTCCCGGCGATTGCAGTTGCAGTCAGCAATAGCTGGATGTTGTCGCTTGCGTCGAGGATTGACCCGACAGTCTTCATGAATACCACCCTCTTGCGTGTAAAGGAAAACGCCAGATCACTCGACGCAATCAAGTTCATACAAGTGATTATGCTCCTGAACGATGTTCCAATATGTGAGATCTTATTCCACCCTGATTTGTCGCCTGGCTTGGCAACTTTTCCTCCATCAGGTTTCTCTCGTAAAGCATAACTTGCTTCCTCTAGGATGCCAAACGTCGGCGTTGGCTTCTGTCGATGGAGCGAAGAGGAGAACCCAACCAACGAGGTAGTGCCGCTCTGACGTTGTCCCTGCATGACGTCTACCACGTGAGTGACCACAAGCTTATCCAAGAGAGCCACGAGTGAGCCAAGAAAGCTTTCGAGGAAGCAAGGGTGGATTGAGCAGATTTCTCTAATGATGTCAAGCGAGAAAAAGGCAAGACACGATCCACCAATTCGCCCGTCGTCGGTAGGAAACGGTTTGTGTTCTATTTGTCGTCGGTCTTCTCGCCTTGCCATGTCCAGCGCAGGAAAGCTCTCGGAACTGGTACTTGGAGGACTGTCTGCTGTGATGGCGTTATTGATGAACGTTTCCAATAGTACCTTTACATGCATCGTGACATTAGAATCACGTGTTTCTTTTCTGAGCTCATGCGTTAACAGTGGAACCAAGAACCTCCTTAGATTTCTCCTCAGCTTTCTCCCGTCTCTGTGACCGGCTCGGAGGAAACATGGTTCAAGAATCTCTTTGATGACCACTGAATTTTCAGTCAAAAAAGGATTTTCTGGAGCCACAGTGACCAATTCGACAAAAATATCTAGACAAGCAAGTAACAACGTCGACGAGACAGACTTGTTCTCATCTCTCCCCCCTGTGGTGGAGTGAGATGCATTGCTTTTCGACGAGGCTGATTTCGAGGCTTTGCTTGAACCTTTCCGTGGCTTCGACTTCTCCCTGCTCTTCTTCTCAGGAATGTCCTTCGCCGCAATTCGAGTGGCAGCTATTTCGTCAACGCACATCGAAACCACCTTCTCGAAGTACACAGGGTGGAGGCTACAAGATGGCCACCTTCGTAGTACAGAAGTAAGAAGTTTGCCAGTAGTTTCTTCCAGACTCTGGGTGTTCGCTTCGGTTTTCGTATCAGCCAACAAGATTTTCATCCTGATAAGGAAATTGGCTACATCGTCAACCTGCACGAGTAGAATAATCTGTGAGACAAACACCAAATAAACGAATCTAATCGACAGGCATACCAGGTAGGAAACTTACTGACCGCTTGTCCAGGCAAGCAGGAGCCACGCTTTTGTTTGTGTTTGAAGGATGGCCGAGCCCATCAAGAATGACCTCTCGCTCTTCGCTCTTGACTCTCTTCGTCGGCGAAGAAGCGATATCGTCAACCTCATTGGATGCTTCTTTTGACGAATTCTGAATGTGACTCCATTCAAGGACAAGTGCAGCGATAGATAAACTCAGCGCTCTGTTCTCGATAGGGCAGTTTGGAGGGAGTCCAAGCCTGTTGAGTGAGTTGACCATATGTGACATGAACTGTGTTCGATGCGAAACAAAGATTTCCCGATGAGCAACGATTGTCTGCCAGACGTGTGCAAGCTGTGGGATATTGTTGCCGTCTTCGTGAATGACACGAGTGGTGTACTCAATCAACTTTTCAAATTCCTTTTGGTCAAGCTTCGACATGACAGACGGCAACAGAACGGATAAACCAGACCTGATGCAAGCTCTCCCTTCATGCTGATGTAACCGCATTAGCGACACATAAACCTGCAAAACGATTTTGGCCGGGGTGTCAAACGCAGCAATGAAATTGCAAACATTCAAGTATGCCCAACTTTTGCAACTCGCATCGTCACTCTTGAGAAGGCCCCACGAGAATTTGATAATATCCTTGTTATGTTCTTCCATCAACCCAGGTAAGGATCGAATAAGAAGCGTGGACACCCGAAGAAGCTCAACCCGCACCCTATCTCCGTAGAGGGCTGGACTGCCGTTCTTGAGGAGAACCTCCTGGACGAATTTCTTCACCATGGCAGCATCAACCAACAGATTCTCGGCACTGTCAGGGACCACGGAGGCATCATCCTTCGTCTTCTGGTCCACTTTCACCGTCGTAGAGCTCGCGGTTGCTGAATCTGCCGCTGAACTGTTTCGAGCCTTTAGAACATCTCCTTCAGGCTCAGCGGAACTGCATGGCTTCCCGAAACGTTCGCCGACAGGAGGCAGGGTGTTCAGCAACATTGGCATCACAATGAGTTGGATACTCAACACTTTGGTTTCTTCAGGTCCTTCTCCGGCCAATAGCGAGAAAAATCTGTGCATCACGTGCTTCTTCTTGTCCAACGGCAGCATTGACACCGTCTCTGCGAGGAAGGTGCGAATGAAACCAAAATCGCAAGTTGTCGGCTGCAGAAAAATCCTAAGCAGCTCAAACAGAACATCCACATCGCTTGGACACGTCTTTGCATATTTGACCAACAAACTACCCAGCAGCTTGGATTCCTTGTGGAATCGAGGGAGCATCAATTCTTCGTGCTGCAAACGCAGATGCCGTCCCTTCGACCTCCAAAGCCATCTGAACGCACGGACAATGTCATTATGCTCAGTCAGATAATTCTCATTGTGCTCAACAAGAGTCTCAACAAGCTTGAATCCTTGGTGTTGCAGCTCTAGAGCATCAACGCTCATCTTCTTCGTCGACGAAGAGGCATCTGCGCTCTCCGGATGCGCGATTTCAGAGGCATATTTCTGTTTGCTCTCGTTCAGCTCCTTCTGTGACTTTTCTAACGCGGCCTGAGCCATCCGATGCCGCCGTTTCGCTTCCTCGAGAGCGTCATTGCTTTCTGTCCCAGTTGAGCTCGCGGAAACTCGGGCTTGCAGCGCATCCTTGGTTCGTGAAGCTTCCTGTTGCAGAAGCAGCAGCTTCTTCTGTTTGGCATCTATGTCCTGTCGAAGCAGGGCTTCTCTTTGTTTCCCTGCGTCCACCGTGATGCCATGCATCGACATAATGTCTGCGGCGGATGTGCCACCAGGCGATTTTCCAGGTGACTTAGAAGCTGACGTTTTTTCGGACCTGATGATTGCAAGAGGGCGCTCAAAGCAAACATTTAGTAGCGTGACGGAACATTGACGCCCTCTGAGGTAGGCTCGCAAGGTTCCAGACTCTTTCAGGGCTGTTATATCTTGAAACAGTTCATTGTACATGGGATTCTTCAATCGCTGAAAGAAGAAGCTAACAGTATACTGGCTCTGCTTGTTCAGGTACCGCGCAAGTGGCTTCCGATAAGGAGACTCTTCCTGATTGCCCTTGAATCTGTGAAGTGCCGCCTCCAGCTTAATGACTGTCTTCACCAACGGTTCCACGAAGTGTGACGCGTGCGGGAGCAGCGCGAAAAGCTCCAGAATCCTCGCCGCTACAGTAGGCTCCTCGCCAACCCTCCAAATTTTGCACGCCATGATTAATTCTGGTTCTGTCCATTTCTGCAAGTGCTCTAGAAGCTTTTCTCCCAGTGTCTTGTTGAACCAGCTGGAGAGTAGAGAAAGAAGACGAGCTAGACCACGAAGTAGCGGGACCGACAACCTCGTGTAGTCTCTGAGATTCAAGAGGACCGGCCTGATGCAAGTCTGAAGAAGCTCCTTCGGGAGTCGGGATTGGCTCCTGCTTCCTTCTGCTTCGTCCTTTGTAACGACGCTAAGAGAGAGCACATCCTGTAATGCTTCGTGAGCTGCGCATACGGACATTGGCGGCTCAGAAACGAGGGACCTGAAAAGAAGGCTGATCACATGCGGTCGAATGTTCCCTGAATCTTGGTGTGAGAATCATTACGATTAACTGGAATCATTGAGAGGAGAAACGTACCTATAGGTGTAGCAGCGTCGGCATCAAAAAACCCATCAGCATGGCGGCGGATGACAGTATTCAAGAGCCGGAGTGCTGAGACTCGTAGCTGGACCCCCATAGGAAGCTCCTCGGGAATCAAAATGTATTTGCCACTGCATAATCGAGCTACGCACTCTCTTCGCAGGAATATCCCAGTCAAGTGCTTTGAACTCTGAGAGTATCGTGAGGTCGAGTTCTTTCCAGTGAAACCATTTTTGTCGACAACAAATCCAACAATAGTGGCATCTGTCATCTCGCCGTCAGCTATAGACGAAAGCTTTAAGAACTCAGAGAGGAAGGCAAGCAAGTGCTGATCAGCAACAGGCAGAAGATCAGGCGCGAAATCAACCAGTGTCGCCAGAGCCTCAATAACTGCAACTTGTTCTGGTAGAGGAAGTAATCTGAGTGATCTAGTGAACAGGACACGCTTGATAGTAGAAAGATGCTTAGAAAGCCGCTTTTCTCTCTCCAATGCAGTCATTCCCTCGAACACGTGACATTTCAGAGCATATCTTGCAGTGAACCTAAGGAAAGCCAGGGTTAGTTAGCCAATATTTGTACATCCGAGTAGTGCAGAGTAAGATACACATACCTGGTTAGTTGCTTGGCCGAGGCCAACTCAACAATCAACAAGTTGACCACAGCATCTGATGGGAATACCATTTTCCCAGTGCTGGTTATTTCTTCGTTCTTGTCGCTGTCTTTCTTTGTGGTTTTTCTCGCCTCAATCGCAAGCACATCTGGGATGAAGGTGATCGGCTCCCAACTGGAGGGTTTGCCATACAGTGAAACGAAAACCTTCACAAAAAATTGAAAGGCTCTAACACCGGCGAAGGGTATCTCCTTCCCAGTGTCTTTGACCGAGGCGATAGCAACCTGGATTAACTCCACTTCGTACAGCATCGCCCATTTTGAACCCAGCAAATCCATCATTGTTAAAATAGCACTTCGCAGCCCTGGGACAACATTCCATGGCTTGGTCACAGCAAATCTGCAGAGCGCTTCCAACAGAGACTCATAAAAAGCCAACTGCGCAGTGTTCACTTTGTCAACGTCAATGCCATCTGCAGATGAAGAGGTGATAGCCACCGAATCTTTGATCATCGCCTCAAAGAATCCCCCTACTTGTGATTGTACATGTGAGCAGGTCTCGCTCAACATCTCCGCCAGAGCTTCACAGAGCACGAAGGGATTCGATCTTTCAAATGGGCCAGTGAGTGCGAAGTAACCGAAGGGGCGCAAAGATCCAAGCTTTCCGACGGGCGGAGAACTCTTTGGCGATCCTGACCCTTTGGCCTCATTGGTTGCTCCGTCATCTTTCGCCTCCGCTTCACCGTCCTCGGGGAACTCGTTGGTGTCCTCCATTGCCTCGTTCTCCACATCAGCACCATCCGGAGCAAGTCTAGAACCATTTGCATCAATTCGTACCACATGCTCCTCGAAACTGGCCGCAACTCCTATGTAGTACAGGAAGACGCCCTTCAAACATGTCAAACAGTCCTCGTGGAGACTCTTCACCGACAAACCGTAAAGAAAACCATCCACAATTGCCCTCAGGCAGTCCATCTCTTCGTTCACTGCCACCGCTGACACTGAGGGGCGGGACGCAGACCCTTCGTTCGATGAATCTGTGGATTGCTTTGCGATCTCCGCTATCTTTGTCAAGTCTGGAGGTGCTGCATCCAAATCAAGCACCGTTGCTAGTACAGAACAAAGCAAGTTGAAGGCAGCTTTTGCTTGTTCTGTCATTGTGTCTGCAACAACGTCATGACAGTAAGCAGCGAGGTCGATGGTATCGGCAGGCTTCCTCCAAAGCATATCCATATTGCATCTCGGGACCCGCTTCACATCGGTCTCGAACTCATCGTCCTCCTGGGCATCTGCCTCGGCATCGGAAACACCAGTATTTATCTGAGCTGCTATTTTGAGCACCTTGGTCGCCGTGTCAATCGGCAATGGGATTGAGAAGCTACCAGTCAAAGGAGAATCATTGTCTTTCTCATCAGCTTGGTTTTCAAATGTCGAGAGAAGGTCTTGCAGGACGGTAGGTTTAGCAAGGGACCATTCACAATCCATAGAGAGGACAGAAACTGATGTTTGAGCCCTTCCACTCGGTAGCTCCACTGGTTCCCTTAGGAAACGTCGGTTCTTCCCTCCGAGCTTGCCAAGAAGTCGCAACGCGAGGTGACCATACGAGTAAGGCGCCGGACGCAAGTGACTCGTCAGAGCTTCCATTAAATCTGTGCAAATAATAGTTTGCTTAGCCAAAATTGGATATAGAAACTCAGGATTGAGATTGTCTATCCAAAACTCTAAAGTACGCAGCCTAGAGTTTGTTCGTGAGAGTTGGTGAAAGCGAGAACATAATCACAGCAAGAAAGACGCTTACCCCAAATTGATCAGATCCCCTTTCTTGGAAGTTAGAGAGGGAATGATCATCCGCAGCAGCAAAGGCATGTGAGGAAGAAGAGACGAAAGCCGTGCTGGTACGGTCAAGCAAAGCTCGATGATAATGCATCGAAGGGGCTCGTCTTCGGTTGCTTCAAAGATTCGTCGCATCCCGTTCAAAATGGTTGGAATCATCGGTAGAAGCACTTTGTACGAATCTTCAAACTTTCCCGCTGTAATCGAGCGGAACAGAGACCTGAGGAGTGAGCAGAAGTTGTCAGGCCAGCCGCTTCCTTTCTCCATGGACATCCGCAAGGACGAAGAAACGATCTCCCGAAGGAAAGGGCGCAGCGACGCTTCATTCTCTTGAAATGAAGCCATTGACTTTATCACTCGCTCAAAAAGTTCTAGATGTGCTGTAGCGACCTTTTCTCGCCTCTTCAAAGCTTCCGATGACATCGCCTCAATCTCTAGGATCGCAGCTTTTCCGTCTTTTCTCTTTTTCTCACTGTTCTCGAAATCTTCGCTGTTTGGATCCTTTGAGAAAAACACAAAACCTTCGCTTCTTGGAACCGCCAGGTGGTCGATGTGTTTCACAAGGTATCCCACCAATATGTCGCAAAACTCAACGCTTGTCCTTCGATTGCTGCCCAGAAGATGACGAGGAATCACCATCGCGTTTGGATCGTCGACAACAGCATCGACGACGAGACCTATCTTCTTGCCCAGCGTTCTGCGTAGATTCCAACTGTCGAGAACCGTAAAGCAGGCCGAAAAGTAAGTTAGTATATCTCTCTGTTGCTGTTGCTCCGAACTAGACATGGAGTCAAGTGGCTTCCCTGGCAATGGAGCAAATATTTTCATGCAAGGAATCGCATTTTCAACGTAGTTTGTGACCAGCTCACGTTCCGACTTGGTCAATCGTACCCTGGGAGCTGATGATTCATCCTTGTCCTTTTCTTTGGGCATTCGGTAGTTGGTGACACACCAAACCACCGTCTTGAGACCAACAACGACCGAACGCACCATGGTCTGCAAATCCATGATAGAATCATCTTCCTTTGCCCCCTCCAGCATCCACGTTTCAGCACACATAAGATCTTTCTCGTTACAGCGGCTGGCTGTCTGCTCGTCACCACCGGCCTCATTAGCATTTTCCACCTTTGACACTGAAGTAGAATCAACCTGGGATGGCTGCGTGGACTCCTTCTTTTCAGGCAGATCTATATCCATTGCATCGTCCTTAGATCCCTTCCCGCCATCAGCTGTCCTTGCTACTAAATCATCATTCGGTTCTTCGTTTCCTTCTGCTACAAAGTCAGACTTCTTCTTCGTCGACTTGTCCCCCTTGCTCGATGTTTCGCTTGCAGCTCTTCGAACACGCGCAACAACTTTCTTCAACGTCCCCAATTTGCTCACGAGCGTCTCTAAGATGCGATACAGCAAATCTCGTCCCACTTGCGGATTCGAATCCTTGTTGTGGTAAATAATGTCCACAACGTTGAGCAAGAGCCGGACGGCTGTGATTTGAATTGTCATGGGCAACTGCAAAGACGAATCATGCAGTACACGCGAGAACATGTAGATGACGCGGCTCAACTGTTTGAGCGTAAGCATACTTCTCACATGATGCACAAGGTCCGCCAGAGTTGAATACCCTAGTGGGCGCATCATGGTTTGATCGGCATGGCGAGACCCCATCAAGATGCGTTCATCCAAGAGTGAATCCACATGTCGAAAGAACCCCTTTCGAAAGTCCGTGGCCAAGATGTGTCGAGTCGCCACGAGGAGTTCCTTTCGAGTCCCAATCGACTCTCGAGGACATGATGTCATCAGAGACACGACATTGGTCGCAATGCGATCTTCGTATGGCTTCAATTGATCCCCAAAGCCGCGCAGGAGGTAGGTCAGAAACGATAAAGTCTTGACTTGGGCCGCCACAAGTTCCCGCGAGCGCGTGTAATAGAGACGCTTGTGACGGGATTCCACCCTGATCTTGGGCGCACGAATTGCCAAAGCTTCCATCATTAGTTGAATCAGCGTAGGAATGTTGGTTTTGAGAAACTTGGGGTAGAGCTGAAAGAGCAGCATGACAGTCAGAGGACACTCAGTGAGCACACGGAAGGAGGAATTTGATTTCACCGCTAGCTTTGTCATCGGGGTGGAGGGGATCCCTGCCGAAGGACTGTTGGTATCCACTTTAATGGGGTCCTTGGATGGAGTTGAGGCGTCCTTGGAGGACGAGAACGGTGTCTCGACCGCGGTTGTAGGTGGAGGCGGCGCTTCGTCAGGAGAAAAATGAAAGTTTCTCTGCACTGAGGTAGGTAAACTGCGATACACGGTCTGAACAAAGTCAAGATAAGGCTGAACTTGGTCCCCAGATCGGAAAGTCTTGTGTAAATCAAAGACAATTTTGCTGGCGAGCAGCGCGTTGTCTTCGTAGTCCTTGGAAAGCACATCCATACTAGTTTCAAGTATCGTCGCAGCATACGGTCTCAGAAGATCATTCTTGGGCATTCGCGACATCACTTCCAGAACAATATGCCGCAAAGACTGCTCCGTTGAAGTAGAATCGGAATTGGGTCGCGTGGTTGCCGTGAGAATGGAGGAAAAGCCCGGCAAAAAGCTCGCTGACGGAAAATCTTTGACTGAGTCGATTTTCTCCTTGAGTTCCTGAGCTGCAGAAAGTGCATCTTTCACATCTTTCCCCAGCAACCGAGTGCGAAGAGTGTCCCAATCTACACCACTGGAAGGACGCTTCTTGGATGGCGGCGCCCCAGCAGCTGTCGCCATGGTGCTCATCTTTGTTTTTGTGCTTCCAAAAGGAAGTGATTTTTCTCTTTTGCAATGTGAAAGCCGGTGACAAAATTCCAAATGCTAGATTCCACGATTCATTCAGCTCTGTCCGGGTTTCTTTATGCGGATCTTTGGAGTGACGGCTGGTTGTTTGCGAACATGTGCCGCTAGCTATGGCATACTCCAAGTGCATGATAGGTCGATTAAGATCAGCATGAAGCATATTGCAGAACGATTCTTAGGTTACCCCTAATTGATTCCTCTATGTCGTTAAGTCGCAGTTGTAGAGGTGAGTCATGGCTACCTCGAGGGGAGCCAACAAAAACAGAAATAGCAGAAACAGCCTAACGAAGCATTATTGTCTAAGCCTGATCTTGCAAGAATGCATCATAATCTTCTAATTCAAAAAGATACTACTAGTTTCACCATTTTTAAGCGGAGAAAAGAGAACGCTGCTCGGTATTTTCAAAGACGAGCGAGGGACCGAGAACAGGCGATGCTGCATTACACTGGAGTATGTCGGGTGAGCTGTCGACTCTGAGTTTCTTCGTCAGCAGTACCCCATCTATTCGCAAACAGAAACTGTGCCATCTCACATCAAGGGACGCACAGCGTCCTCAGAATTGGCAACGGCCTCACGAAACCTTGTTATCCTACGCCCAAAGAGACAATGCAGCCTCGCTTACGGACGTATTGGACTGATAGGGTTGCTCCAGGTGGTCTGGAGGTGCTTCACAAAACTGCTGCTGCGGTGCCGGAGATATTTGTTCTCTCTGAATGGGTCTCACCAAGGTGCGCCTCATCTTCTTCGCCTTGACGCGAATCTTTGGCTTGTTCCATGTGCGTTCCCAATTGTAGAAAAAATCTTCCAATTGTTCAGGCTGGACGTACAGGTGTTCATCACCGAGGGCCTCTCGCATCCAGTTCTCCATATGTTGGAGCTGCATGGGTGGAATGCCGAGCGATGAGACATCCAAGTCAAGACTGGGGTAGACTGCCTTAGTCGCAATCAGCAAACTCACAAGGACGAGTCTATGAACGGTACGCGGCGACACATACGGACACGCCGGAGCTCCATTGCTGCGGGGGGTCTCTACCGAAGATGCGCGGTCAAGATAGAGAATGGCAAGTGACAATACCAGGGGATTGTCGTGCACATTCAGGAGCCTCGTCACGTGCTCCAGATACTTCAAAAGATCTGGTCCCCACCGGTTTGCCCCTCGACGCACCGTCGTTTTCCCCGCACGTGGTGACTTGGCATGAAAGAGCGTGAGCTGCTCTTGAGTATCTTCAACCTCAGGCGCCCGAATCGGCGGTTGCCAGAATTGAGAGGGGTGAATCTGAACACCGCCACGAGTGTTCATCACATTATCGGGTTCTTTTTCGTATTGGTCGTGGATCGATGGATTCAGATGCGTTGCTTCTTGTAACCGTCGATTCATTTCACAGGTGTATCGTAATGACAACGACACATGCTCCATATTCATTGAGGGAAGAGCCGGCGGCTTGGGTTGTAAAGATTCTTCTGGAGGTGGGGCAACCATAGTAGATCCCCCCCGTGTTTGAAGCCAAGCCTGATAACTCTCATCTCGAGCTTCCCAATTGCTATTTCCGTTGACCAGTGTAAGGATGAAGGCTAGCAGCAGCGTTATTGAAAGAATCATCATATTCTCTCGTCGGATTTGATTTTGTGAACAAGTGGAGGTCTACTCAGTGCTACCTGGTCGAATGATGACGATCTAAACTCTAAACTCATTCGATGGGATTGTTTTGGCAGGACAGGTGGCACCACCAACTTTCCTTGTTGACGTTTGACTTCTCGCGAAACTGGAAGAGAACCTGGAGAGCCAGTGCGTACTTCGTAGAGACTACGCAAACTGGATAAGGTGGCGTAGGATTGACGCAGAATGATACTGAGACGTCAGAAACTACACGTGGAGAAATTGAACCTCGCTCGGAACACGCAACTGTTCTCATTCTACTCATACCTGGTACTGTGCGACGGTCTATCGTGTGGTACCGGGTACGACTGAGGTCTCAACTAAACTAACTGTCCCGCCAACGCCTCAAAGCCGACTGTCTCATTGTCACTTAATCGAATGATCGGCTGAAAATAGGCTCTAAAGTCACCAGTAATGATCGCGTCTTTCATCCCTTGCGCCGCAAACTTGATATCTTTTCTTGGAAATACGAGAGCGTACGCCTCTCCTTCTGTGTACATTTTATGGTCCAATCTGTAGCAAACTTCTTGCCAGCGTGGATTTACCGCAGCCCGACTCCCCTACTAGTCCTAAGGTTTCCACTAGATAAAGTTCAAAAGAAACATCATTGCATATCCACGCCCAGCGCAGCGCACAATGCTAGAGTGCTGGGTCAGTTTATAGATGATGAACGGGTTACACGTCCAGTTCATATGTTATACCAGTTACTCTCTCGCCGCGATTGTGCAGGTGTTGGCTCCTCCCACCCAACAAGCAATTCTGGAGTCGTCACCCATGCACTGCCACTGAATGGCACGTGTAGTTATGGAAACAAACGACAAGACCTCACACATACATACGCCCAAAATAGCTTTACTCTGTCAGCACCGCACCGCACCGCACCGCACCCACACCCACACCCCTCTCTCTACTCTAGAGAGAGAATAAGCGCAACTCGTCAACAAGTGCTGAACGCTTCATAACAAGGAAGCCATCTTGAACTAGATCAGGATGTTCACAGTAGTAGGAGCAAGTGTTATGCCACAGGCACCGTACAGTACTCCTTGGCCCAAAATTGGAATTTGTGATGGAGGAATTTCATTTTCCTTTTGTAGCTTTTTGGTCCCGCATGAAATTGCGCTGCCGCTGGAAGGTGTTCACAATTTCATCAGCAATAAAAGCATGTCCATTCCGCCAAGAGACCAAGAGATCGCGTCACTGCAAAAGCAACTTGCACACAAGTCATCTCGAGGGGAGCAACCCTCCTCGAGATTATGGATCGGCGGTGCAATGGTGGGTGGTACAGTAGGGTTGACTCTGGGTTTAGCAGCCCCATTTGTCTTTGCCAG